>OX596202.1:1140197-1262283 GCA_951394215.1 Glyphodes perspectalis
TTAAATCCGTCTCCAACTAAGCACGGGTCATAAAGATAGGAAAATTGTGACGATACATACATGCATACGATCACGCTTGCAATCCTCGAAGGGTAGGCCTTTGACTAGATTTGAGATCATACTTCAAACTAATATCAAAACTTCACAGGTCCGCCTGGACTCAGCAGAGATCCTAGGCAGCACGGACACGCTGGTCGCGCGCGAGGTGTGCGCGTGCCCGGCCGGCTACAGCGGCGCGTGGTGCGCGCGCTGCGCGTGGGACCACCTGCTCGTGCCGCACGCGCTGGGCGCCACGCCCGCGCTTCGAGTGCGTGCCGTGCGCGTGCAACGGCCACGCTACTTGCACCACCGGTATATAAGGAGTTCGAGACTTTTTAAATTTTTAAAATTACTAACGCAATAAAGAATAATAGATGTTATGGCTCGTCATTCAATTTATTATAAGAGGCTATCGTTCTTTGCTACGGAAAGGCAAAGAAAGGTATTGTATTGTATTCGAATTGACAACTCATTGATGACTTGGCGCATTGCAGAAAATTTCCTTCTATCAAAACCGTAGAGCTTGTATGAAAAGGATCATGAATGTTGAAGAGGCGAGTGAGTTATGTAAGGATCATGCCATATGGCGTTTGGTTCTCTGTGCCTACCCCGCTAGGGAACTGGCGTGAAGTTTAGTTAGTTAGTTTTTAAAACCCTAGTTTGTTTAATTATATGATTTTAAGTGTGTATTATTTTCTCATGTTTTGGAATGTTGCCACTCTAAAAATGGGTCCCGCCAGAATACCAGCGCTCCTGCGGCGTTAGTTTGACGCCGCAGTAGCATAATGCTGAGGCAGGGACCCAATTGGCGCCAATCTGTTTTCTTTTTTCTTTTTTATTACTGGTTTTCCTTTTTTGTACTATTTTGTCCTGTGTCAAATTTCGTTTTCCTGTGTATGTATTAACAATTGTGCGTCCAATAAATGTTATTTCTTTCTTTCTTTCTTTCTTTCTATTAATTTAGATTTTATTTTATTTAAGTTAACTTATTTTACCTTTCACATTCTACTAAGTATTATAGGATATATAACATTACTTATATATTTCGCAGATTTCGTATATTATTACTTTATAGGTATGACATTCCAGTTTTAATACGGTAAATTAATGGGTCCTTTTTTGACAGTGGACGGGCCATGTGACGCGTGTCAGCACAACACAACTGGACCACACTGCGAGCGCTGCTTACCGGGGCATTATGGGAATCCAGTGCAGGTAATTTTTTTATTTTTCTGTTCATTAGGTAACACAACAGATTACATCATGACTTAAAGCTATAACTTTCATTAATAATGGTGTAATACAAGATATAATCCTTAAACGTGTTATCACGGCATGCAAAGAATGAGAAACATTTTTTTAAATTAAGTTGCTTAAAATAATAGCTCGTTATCTAACAAATGAGAAACTATAAATATAACTATAACTATAAATAAATATCAATCGTAAATATCAATCGAGGGGAATTTCCTTGAGGATGTCTTTCAAAACACTTCTGAAGCAAACCAGGCTAGAGTTAAAGATGTCAAGGTTGACAAAACGTATTCCTCGTAAAGTCGACATAACCTGGATAGGGGTTGATTCTGGGATACATTATTTCGCGATGGAGGTATTTCAAATATTTTTTTCATACGTCTGTTTGGGTTGGGTTTTATGTCAAAATTTAACAGTTCCAAGACCTCAGGGCTGTCTAGTTCCGAGTGAATTATTTTGTCTAAGTTAACTAGGCCCAGTTCGTCGCGACGGAGGTGAAGTGGAGTCATGTCAAACGCCTCTCAGCGTATGACCGGAGTCTTCAATAGTTACCGGTACGGAAGCTTAATAAACGCAAAAACTTGAATTGGATCGATTCAATGCGCTCAGAGTGTACTGCTTAGTAAGGATTCTATATTGTTGAACAATATTCTAAATTACTTCGGATGTATATACCATAAAACTTCATTATTATTTTAGATAACTGCATGTTTTAACTTGGATTAGTCTTTTAGTAACCAGTGTTATTACATTAAAAAGTACAGCCTGAGTAAGTAACATAACTGTTTAAAATCGATAAACTAATGTTGAATCTTTTTAAGGAAGTTTCACACAAAATCTATTCGTTTTATAATGTTAGTTAAGATTATTATGGTCCTTCGAGCGAAATCTAACATTATGGTATATCTTCCAGGGTGCGTGCAAGCCCTGCGCATGCCCGCTGTACCTCCCGTCCAACAACTTCAGCCCGAACTGCGCGCTGGCGAGTGCCGAGGGGGACGAGTTCGTTTGCACGCAGTGTCCTGACGGGTACACTGGGGATCATTGCGAACAGTGAGTATAGTTTTTACGCATTTTTATACTTTTTGGACAATAACTTAATTACTATTCTTATATTGGGTGACATTCATACACTACCTGTGGACATAGTACCACGTTGGGCGCCAACTTTACAAATTCATACCCAAAAATAATTACCGACCGTTATTCGGTTATTTTTTGGGTAAAAGGTTTATAGCTTATTGTGCATTATATAATAATAATAAGCCTATAATAGTTGATTCAAATTACATTGCAATTCGACTTTACACTTGAATATAATAAAAATAAGTAAATTTAATTAATCATTAAGCTTTCTTATTATGTACTTATAAATTATCTTTTAAATACTTTTAATTACTTTTTACGCACATTTCATATTTATTTAATTAATAAATGTATTAAATTATTTAATATTATTTTTCTGTATTATACACTTTTTAGAAATACAAACATACTTTCTTGGTAAACTGAAACTCTATTTTGGGGCTTACTTTTTCCGTCAATCGTCATTAACAAATAACGTATCTAATTTTGGGTGCTATTTTCTCGGATTATTTTAAATAGAAGTTAGTTTACTAGTTTATATCTAACGATTAAAAACAAATAATGTAGTAACACTTGTGTTAATCATACGAATCCAAAAAAAGTTAAAGTTTATTTTTCACAAAGCAATGGGACATACAATTTGTTAAACATGCAGAAGTTGATTACTTATAGACATAATTATAATAATAATATGCCTATAATACATAGTTGAATGTTGAAGAGGCGAGTGAGGTGTGTAAGGATCGTGCCATATGGCGTTCGGTTGGCGTGAAGTTTAGTTAGTTAGTTATAATTATAATTTGTTCTTCGCAGCTGTGACTTCGGGTACTGGGGCTCGCCCACCACCCCGGGCAGCAGCTGCGAGCCGTGCGCGTGCGGCGGCTCGCCCTGCCACCAAGACACCGGCCTGTGCCTCACCTGCCCCCCTCATACAGAGGGCGCGAGGTGCGATCAGTGCGAGGTGGGTGCGACATGTCTGCTCGAGTTGCAACCTGTGAATCGTTAAATTGCAAACGCTTTAATCTATTTGGGTACAGCACCTAATATAATTTTCACCAAAGGCGTTAAATATCATTGTAGGAAATGTTGTTTATCGTCTTTACATACTTTCCCATAGGGGTAGACATACGTACATACATAACACGCTTATAATCCCTCAAGGGGTAGGCAGAGTCAGAGGGCAGCAAGCCCCCCGCCCATAAAAAACCGAGCTGGGTCTGATGGAAAAGATGGAGTCAAGTGGCTAGCTTGTCGTCTACAGAATGAGATACCCAAAACCCGATATGCCATTAGTCACTTTCCACGACATGCTAGGCAAGAACCAGAGTTATTACATTCTTTTTAAGTCCCACACCAACATGGGACATATAAATCCCTCAAATTATATTTAGCTAATAAATCGAGCTGGGTAAAATGGATGGTAGATATATAAGATTTACGCATCGTCTCGCAGCTCGGCATTGAAGCTTACGGCATAATGTCGAACATCCAGGACCTCTGAATTGTATAGCCTCTCCAGCCGAAGTTGGTAGGTGCCCTGGGTATTTTTACAAAACACTTCGGTGCTCATAGGCCGAGTGAAAGTGTCTTGGATATTATTAATTAGCCTCAACTGGAATATCAAACGTGTATAAGACCGTGCCGTATGCTGTTTGGTTCTATCTGCTTGTCCTGCTAGGGAAATAATAATAATTTCTCCAGACTGACACACCAATTACCCAGTTTCAAACTAAGCTTATAAGCTAGTGCTATGGATACTGGATGAACGGGTAGACATACTTAAATACGTTTATAAACATCCACGACTCGAGTACAAATGTTCATGTTCCTCAAAAAAAAAAAAAGACGAAAAATTCTTTATTGGTATCTTGGGTTTACATTTTACCGTAAATAGTGCTAGGAGTTTCCTTTTAAGCAAAAGAGTTTGCTTGTGCTAGGAAACTTCGAAACTCCTCACACGTAACATTTGCTCCTAGCGGGATCCGAACCCGTTTCGTGGCCAGCGTTCCTGACCACTCGACCAACGGGCCAGTCAGAAATCGCGTAAACCTAGTCTGATGTAGTCTCATAATGTCAGTGTGACAAGCTCGATGGCGCATTCGGTAGTGACCCTGACCCATGCGCCAAGGGTTGTGGGTTCAATCCCCACACAGGACAAACATTCGTGTGATGAAAACTTGTGTTTGTTCTGTATCTGGGTGTTAATATCCAATATTTAAGTATATATTTGTAATACCACTGTTGTTTCTGATATCCGTAACACAAGTGCTTAAGCTACTTACCTCGAAGTCAGATCAATGTATGTGATGTAGTCTGATATTTATTATATTATTTATATAGTAATTCATCATGTTCCACAAGAAGTCTACTCCACCCTACTACTCTTTCTGTCATCCACAGGAAGGCTACTGGTTCGGCCCCGGCAGCAACAACTCGGCGGGCGCGGGCGCGGGCGCGTCGTGCGTGGCGTGCGCGTGCGGCGCGGGCGCGCTGGCGGCCGCGTGCGACGCGCGCTCCGGCAGCTGCGCGTGCCGCGAGGGATGGGCGGGGCGCGCTTGTGACGTGTGCGCGCCGGGACATGGAGGTGAATAACGGACTATTAGAATTTTGCCTTGAGAATGAGTCATTAATTTGCCTAGCTTTTACCAGAAATGTGGTCTATTACAGAGACTGTAATGCTCTCATATCAGCGTTGTTTGTCTCATCCAAGATAATGTAAAAACTTCCCAATTACTATGAATGGCACATAGATGGTTATTAGAACGATTTAAATTTACTTTTTAAGGATTTTGTTTACAGTTTTTAAACGGGGTATGTAAATATGTATATTGCAAAAGTGGCTTTAATTTTTAACGATAGTTGAAACGTTGACCACGCAATTCACAACCATTTTTGTAATTTCTTTTTTATACTTAAATTACAAAAATTCATAAAACCACTAAACTCTTGATGAATAAATTATGATTGGCGCGAGCTGAGTTGTGAAAACAAAAATCCAAATCCATTATGTGCAATAAATTCAAATTAGGGAACCTGAGAATCCTTTGTTTATTACTGAAAAGACTATAAACTTCCTCAAAAGCTATGCCTTCGTCCTGGAAAATTAATCTTGCTTATTTAAACTAAATAAACTTCACGCCACTTCCCTAGCGGAGTAGGCCTTCAACATTCTGACCGAACGCCATATCGCACGATCCTTCCACTCTCGCTTTTTTGAGTCTTGAAATTCTGTTCAAAAACTAATCCATGGACTATTTCTCTATTATCATGTACGAGATGTACGAGACTGCCAGGTTCCTCCGAGTCGGAGCTCAAACTCTGGCCAAAGATAATCAATGGATTAAACTACCTGAACTTTACCAGGCGTCTCAACCGGTTGCGCCCTCTGCCGCTGCGGCACCGCAGCGCTGAACAACGCTTGCGACCCCGTGTCGGGCGAGTGCGCGTGCGCACCGGGCGCGTCGCCGCCCGCCTGCGCAGCTTGCCTGCCCGACCACTATGGGCTCGACGTCACTGGCTGCTTGGGTAAGTTTAGTTGTAGATAGGTGGCGGTAGATGGCGCTGATTAGTAGTTTTGTTTGAATGTGATTTTTTATGCAAAGCCGATGGTGGAATCTAAAAAAGGTAAGTTAAGTTTATTTAATCAAATGATTAACCCAACAGCAATTTAGTAGAAGTTTTGACAAAAGGTAAGGTGTGATGCCATTCAAACTAACAACACGTTTCAGTTAGTATTCATTAATATTTCAGAAATATACACATACGTCGCAAGCACAAAAAACCATATGCTTTTGAAATTTATTTATAGGACTTATACCATTAAATTTCATCACTTTTAAATTATAAATGTAATAAAGTAAATTGTTGTTAATAATTACCGGAATATTTTATCCAAAAACATTTAAAGAAGGAAGGAAAGAAGAATGTAGTAGCCGCGGAAGGCCCAGGCTCACCTACCTCGAGCAAATTAGTCGTACAGAAACAGAAGGTGATATTAGGAGTCATAAAAACCGTAGAGCTTGTATGATAAGGATCATGAATGTTGAAGAGGCGAATGAGGTGTGTAAAGATCGTGCCATATAGCGTTCGGTTCTCTCTGCCTACCCCGCTAGGGAAGTGGCGTGAAGTTTAGTTAGTTAGTTAAATATTTAAAGCTGCTCTATATGAATTTACCTTTTATCAACTTAATTATTTTAGTTATATGCTATTATAACCATATCTTATTAATATTAGGAACGCAAAAGTTTGTACGGATGGATGGATGGATAAATGTTTGTTACTATTTCACGCAAAAAGTACTGCATGGATCTTTATGAAACTTTGCAATAGTATAGCTTATACATTAGAATAACACATAAACTATGTTTCATCGATGTACCACGCGAGCAAAGCCGCGAGCAGAAGCTAGTAAGTGCATTCTCCTGTAATACCTCATCAAATCAACATCAGCAAAGTTTAATTTGTTAGACCGGTTTAGTTTTTACACGAACAACAAATTACAAGTGTTCACGGCGAATTACATCGAATTAAACGAAGGACAATACAAGATTGCCGATTAAGCGGCACAATTACTGCTTTTGTAACTAGTTAGCCGAGGAGTGTGATTACGGGCCATCTTCATTATGACGGGTATACTTATAAACCCTGAATTGGGTAGTAATAACGGACATGATGACGCTGACACTTATGCGCTATTTATGTATTCTTTTTATATTTTTTATATTATGTCAAGCCGACTAATATATGAAAATACCTAGACGGACTTTCCATGACCAGATTGGTGATGTTAATACATCACCAATCTTTTGTTAATACAAAAGGTCAGGTAAACAGCACCCTTAATCGACGAGCGTGTATGAAAAGACTTGTGAATGTAGAAGAAGCGAAAGGTGTATGCCAGGATCGTAGCAAATGGAAGTACGTGATCTCTGCCTACCCCCATGGGAAAAAGGCGTGACATTATGTATGCATGTACTAATGTATCGGGTTTTGGGAATGTGTTTGTGTAGGCGACAAGCTAGCCACTTGTTACTGCTTTTTCACGATTTTCCATCTAACCCAGCCTAGTTTTATTTTTGGCTGAATGTGGTCGAAGAAGCCAGCTGCTTTTATTTTTTTTATTTTTTATTTTACATACATACATATCATAATGGCTGCAATTCCTGAAGAGGAACCACATTGCGCTATATCAGGTTGGGTTATTTAAATGGAAAATTGTTAAAGAGTAATTACAAATAGCTAATTCGTCGTTTGTTTTTGGCTTAAAGTGCTAGAAGTGCTTCTGCTTGAACTTCCATAAATTTTGCGTAGAAATACTCACGTGTAACGTGGTTTAGCATACTCCTAGACTATGAGTTGTTTTTCAATCAATTAAAGAACAAAATATGCAAATAAATGAAAGTGAGAAATTAAGTAATTAACCAATTTCATGTAGTAATGTGTTCTTTAAATTGAATGATGTCTTGGATTTACTTGTATATTGTGTCAACATCGCTATTCTGATGAGATGCAGATACTGATGAGATTCGTGCACGTATGTAGAACCCCGTGTTGATCGGGCTTGAAAATTATGTAGGTACAAACTGTCATCATTTTCCTAGCGTTATTTCCCGTGCTTAGACGGGGTCCGTTTAGACCATAATCCAGGATTTAGCGAGTCTAGTAATTACATTAAAGCGACTGCCGATCTGACCTTCGTAACCCTAAGATAGGGGAACCAGACAATTTTTGGATCATGGTTACAAATCCAAAGTTGTTTGAATTTGCAGGTTTCATCACGATGTTTTCCCTCACCGTCGAGCTAGTGGTATGAATACGTACATAGATTTGAAAAATCCAGAGGTACGTGCCCGGGTTTGAACCCGCACTCCTCGGTTAAGAGGCGCGTGTCCTTACCATTGAGCTACCACCGCTCCTATGTAGGTACAAACTGTGTACCTTGCCAAATTAGGATTTGTAACCATGATCCAAAAATTGTCTGGTTCCCCTATCTTAGGGTTACGAATCCCGCTAGGGCCAATGTTTCGTGTGATGAACATAAACATTTGTACTCGAGTCATGGATGTTTATACACGTATTTAAGTATGTCTATCCGTTCACCTAGTATCCATAGCACAAGCTTATACTTAGTTTGGAGCTAGAGAATTGGTGTGTCAGTCTGGAGAATTCATTTTATTTATTTATTGATTAAATATGTATAATATGCATGTATGTATGATAAAAACAAACTGTTTCAAATCGCATAGCGAGGTATACGGCCCCGACATGCACTTTAGGCGACGAGTAAATCTCAGGTAAACACGCGTGCGACACCCGCGGCTAGACCAGTCTGGGCTGGGTCTAGACCTGGCCCTACCGCGTCTTAATGCGGGACACAGAGTAATAATATACTACGTACAACAGAGGGTCAGTGCCCATACTTGAAAAGTTACTGCTATAACTCGCGCAAGAACAGCGACAGTGGTGAGTAATTGGAACTACAGCAAAGTTTAGTCTGTCAGGAATAATACTAGATGCCGTTACAAGCACAGGTTGGTTGTTTCTTAGTAATAATACGCCATCTGTGTAAAATTCATGGTTATAAAACAAAGATTATTTTGGTTTGCTTCTATAGAAAATATTTTATATTCATGATTTTCACCTAAATTTAATAAATTATCTAAGAAATTACGTAAATAACTTATTTTATAAAAAAAAAAAAAATTTTTTTAAAGTGAAATATTAACGTTTTTATTCGGTTTTATCTCTCAATCAGTCTAAATGATGCCTGTAGCGACATCTGTCTGTGTCAAGTCTATACGAAATCTAAAATGTATGTGACTGACCAGACATGATGCGGGACACCGCTGATACATGGGACAGTGTCTTCTTCTGTGTTAACTCGACGTAGCTATCGCTTTCACATGGGAAAGTGTGAATAATGTGTAAAAGGTATTATATTCCACAATTATTTGATATATTGACTGGCTCGTTGGTCGAGTGGTTAGAGACCCTGGCCACGAAACCAAGAGTCGCGGGTTCGAATCCCGCTAGGGACAAATGTTTCGTGTGATGAACATAGACATTTGTACTCGAGTCATGGATGTTTATAAACGTATTTAAGTATGTCTATCCGTTCACCTAGTATCCATAGCACAAGCATAGGCTTAGTTTGGAATTAGGGAATTGGTGTGTCAGTCTGGAGAATTTATTTATTTATTTATTATTTTTGACTTTGGTTAGGTGTCACTCAGTTCTGTACATATACATACGTCTATGTTAGTGGTATGACGTGTGTTGTCTTCGTGCACTTGATTTATTAACAAAAGAGTAATACACGCCTTTATAAACTAACTTTTTATCATAGTTTCATAGATTTTGTATGGCGCTATCACGATATGACGTCACAGAATGCTATCTTCAATTGATTAAAGAAATTCAAACTTTTTACTTAGACACGTACTTAGCAGCAGTGTCCTATGTGTGTATTGAAACGTGTCCCTCAACTTTAAGAACGGGACGTCCCAGCTTTCTTAAAACATCTAACCGCCTTAGTATACAAGAGCCTTGCAATTTACCCGATGTGCTACAAGGCTTAATTCACGAGGACCCACCGCAGCGGCCAGCCCCGCGGCGATAAACACATTTCAAAACATACATCCCCCTCTCTGTACACACGCAACATATTAAACCACCCGGAAAAGCAGCAATGTACACGAGATAAATTGTTTACGCCAGTTTGTCGCGCATTAGCCAAGGAAACAAATGATAGGGCGCGGGGAATTATGACGTCACGTCCGGATCGTTCTAGTATGAGGATTATCGCAGGAACGGCAATTTGTTGGGAATTATGCAAAAATGCTTTGCGGGCGTGTGTTTTACAATAATTTGTAGGGATGGGACACTGTCACTTCATAATTACTGATATTATAGTTCAAGATATACCTGATTGTTATATTTTTTCTAGTTTGACATTGACAGTGTAAATTGAATAAATATTATACGTTTTCATGTTTTTCTCTAGTTACTATATAAGTAAATAGTATCTGGTTCTTTAACAAGGGTTTAAAGCCAGCTGTTGGTCCAATGTTAGTCTGGGAAGTCTTAAAAACAATGCGCCAACTGTGTTCCTAGACTAGCACAAGTGGATTGTGACAACGGTCGTTGCAACACGGCATGTACCTACTAAATTAAGAATATCGCGTTTAGTTCTGTCAGTATTGGCAATTGCCTTGAATTTGATCAGCAATACTGATTAGTAAAAATAAAAACTGTTTTAATGCATTAAAAAAAATACATATATTGAATTGACTATTTATCTACATTATTTTAGCAATGCGTAAATTCTTCAAATATTTTTCCGGCATCTTCTCAAATTAAATACCAATAGCAAACATTTTTTCGTCCGCCCACCAAAAAATCTGATAAGTCCTCGACACATCACTATCGTCTAATTTATAGTGATGGCTTACTGAGCTGCGCCCAGAACTAGTTCGTATGTTAATAGCGCTGTAGGCGTCACGCGTGTAAATAAGGTTTATAGGAAAATTTATCGGAAAGTGTTTGTTTACATTTGAATTTGATTTGCATCCGAATTGCTGCTTTACATGCATAGGAGACAAAAGGATATGTCGCAGCGGCATAGCGTGGGTTCCTGTCGACCGGGGCGGGTCTAAATTTTCCCGCCCCGGGTTCAAATTCGGATTCTTCCACTTTGCCCCACCAAGGCGCCCCACTGGTGGGGCAAAGTGAAACGCTTTAAAATTTGCAGTGGAATCTGATACCGCCACCCCACAGACATTGTAACCCAGGACCGATTTACTAAATAAATCATTAAAAGTTTAACAGTTATTTTAAATTTTCCGCCCCCAACAAGTGCCGCAGGGGGTGAACCGCCCCCCTTGCCCCCACGTTACGCCCCTGGTACCGGGGTTGAACCATGTAAATGTATGGCTATTGAACAGGTGTGTGTAGGTATCATCAGACCTGGAATCTCCAAAGTATGCAGAGTTTAAAGAGCATTAACCATATTCATCCTCAAACAAAATTGATTTTTGTCAGATGGACAATTCTAGGGAAACTAAAACCAGCTTCATAACCACAAACCTACAAAATTCCCAGTACATCATCAGTCAGTCCTTATGACTTGCTGACCTTCTAGACAAGGAACACTCCAATGCACCAACTGTGCATTCTTTATGAGTGTTCTTTACCTAGACAATGAAGGACATAAATTTTGTTTCCAATGAAACATAGCAAAGGAAAGGTTTATTGATCTCATGTCAATTGTTGGAACTCAAACTGCAATACTTTCTATCTTCCTTGCTTTGCATCCCGAACCTAATCATCACACTACAACGTTTGCCCCAAACAGCTAAGGTCTTTAACCATTAGACTAAACAATCACTAAATGAACAATAGGAATGATGATTGCATTCAAAAAGTATAATTCTATTGAGTCCGTCAGTTAGATTCAGGACAAAAATTTATTAACTAAAAATCACAAAGATAAAGAGCATCAAAGTTTTGAATTGGGGGCTTGCGACGTCACTAGTTAGTAAAAATTTTATGAAAGTGCGCCATCACGCGCAACTTAGTGCATTGCAATGTATGACAAAGAAATAAAAAAACACGTTTTAAAATTTTTTTTTTGTCTAAATGACGCACGAAACAGAATCGTTTAGTCATCTTGCCTATTCGCTATGACGAAGTTTTAATGGAAAATTAGTTCATTGTGGTTCTTCAAAAATTTTGAATTTCATCGCCACCTCATTACACATAAAAAGTTTACATCCCATAAATAGGGCAAGTAATATACACGAGGAGGGATGGCATGTACTCTTTGGGCCTATAACTCATCGGGAACACGGGAACTAGGCGGTGTACACACAGTAAGCGCCAGTTACAGCCGGGTAAGGATAGTGTGCACTACTGGAGATGGAAACAGACAGGATTTGGCTTTACATTTAGCAAACTTTTTGACTAAGATTAATTAAATACGCCATTTAACAGTTTTCTCAAAGTTTTACTTATCCAGTAAGCACGTTATTAAGTACTGCCTAGGTACTCAATTCAATATAAATTTCAATATTTTTATTTTTTTTTATACTAGATGCAACTGCCAAACAAGAAACAAACATTTCCAAAAAAATTATCCTACTCCAATCAAATAGCATTCGGGACTTTTTACCTGAACCAAGCAGCATAAATCATACTAAAGCAATATAAGCAGACATTTTTATTAGCATCAAATGCTTGACTTAATCTATACTTATAATAAATCTGTAGAGGTCAATTCTGTACATGAAATATATTTTCAAAATAACTATCAGGGGGTGATTAGTGATCGATACTGATGCCAAAAATGCAATCAGTAAAATTTTTGTCTGTCTGTCTGTCTGTCTGTCTGTCTGTCTGTCTGTTTGTCTGTCTGTATGTTCCTTATAGAAACAAAAACTACTCGACGGATTTTAACGAAACTTGGTACAATTATTCTTCATACTCCTGGGCAGGTTATAGTATACTTTTCATCACGCTACAATCAATAGGAACAGAGTAGTGAAGAAAAATGTTGGGAAAACGGGAGAAGTTACTCCATTTTTTAAGCTTCCGTCGCGTGTGCAGCCTTAATGGTTAAAGTTACATAGAAATCATGTATGACGGAAATAGTCTTTATAATATTAACCATAAACGCGGGTGACACCGCTGGCACAGCTAGTACTATAATATCCGTGTCAGTATAATATGGACTGTTCTAAGCGTGTTTATTTGTTCTGGTTTCTCAACACATATTAATCATACGGAAATAGCCGGGATCTACTAGGAATCGCGCGTAGATCTATCTGCCGCGGGATCTATAATAGCAAACAAACAGATCAAGACCAAATCGATTCGATCCGTTTTAATACATTGATATAAATACGTACACTGGCGGACACTGTTATTGTCACGCTATTATTCGTATCAAGAAATTGTTGTTCAATTATTTTACCAGGCTCTTGATCTTATATGCCAAATTGTTATTTCAGTATTCTTCAAACTCAAAACAACTACTCAAAGATACCTCTTAAACGACTTTACATATCTCATCCAAGCGATTTTACCTCAAAGTGAATTTTATCCACAACTGGCAATTAAAATCAAAGTAAGGCAAATTAGCCGCGGGCATTGTCCGCCAGTGCACGCATGTTTATTTTGCTCAGCAATAAAGCAAGCGAGCGCGGTGGGCCCGGCGCCGGCGCACCTCACACCTTACGGCGAGATCGCACGTACAACTATAGTAAACATTACTTTTATATGTGTAATCCTATTTCACTATACCTCATACTATTAGTTAGATTAAAGCGTTATCTGACGACTTCTCCGCCACCTTAGAGAAGGTGGCCCAGAATAGTCAGAGGAGGAAATAATTGTGGGAGATCTTTGTTCAGTAGTGGAACCCTATGTAAGAAAAAATCTTTTAATTTGAAGTATTTTATACATGGTTTACATTGCTGAATATAATTGATTATTATATTATGGTATTTAGAGCGGTGGTAGCTCAATGGTAAGGACATGCGCCTCTTAACCGAGGAGTGCGGGTTCAAACCCGGGCATGTACCTCTGGATTTTTCAAATCTATCTACGTATTTATACCACTAGCTCGACGGTGAGGGAAAACATCGTGATGAAACCTGCAAATTCAAACAACTTTGGATTTGTAACCATGATCCAAAAATTGTCTGGTTCCCCTATCTTAGGGTTACGAAGGTCAGATCGGCAGTCGCTTCAATGTAATTACCAGACTCGCTAAATCCTGGATCATGGTCTAAGCGGACCCCGTCTAAACACGGGACATAACGCTAGGAAGATGATGATGATTATATTATGGTATTTGGTGGATGCTACCGGCATAGAGTGTCATCATTCATTATTTATCATCAGCCTACACTCGTCTGCTGGACATCATAAGCAATTCTTTAAAATAATGTCTCTGAAATAATTATATTATCTAACGGTTTTGGGTGTGTGATTGTGTAGGCGGGTTAGCCACTTGTTACTGCTTTTTCACAATTTTCCATCTAACCCAGTTTTATTTTTGGCTGAATGTGGTTATGATAGCTCGATGCCCCTTTGCCTATGCCTACTTCTTCGGAGATTACGGGCGTGATGTTATACGTATGTACGACAGCAATACTTGTAATACGCCCTGCACACTCATTTTAGCAGGCCAGGTTCACCATAATCGCGTACCAGTAATAGCCATGGAAGGCAGCTGCCGAAGCCCAAACACCAGCTGCATTGCGGAACCATAACACTTGCCCAGAGCCGGATTAACCATTAGGCAGATGAGGCAGCTACCTAGGGCCCCGCTTGTAATAGGGCCCATGGGTTCATACTTAACGAGGCTAACATAATAATAAATATCCGACGACATCACATACATTCATCTGACTTTGAGCTAAGTAGCTTAAGCACTTGTGTTACGCAGTATTACAAATATATACTTAAATATTTGATATTAACACCCAGACACAGAACAAACACAAGTATTCACATAACATAGGATGTTGGTAAAGAATTAGAGGTCTCACATATGATGCCTGTGGTAACACTATTGCTATTACGATAGTATTGGCTTGGGGCCCGACTTGGTTAGCCCGGCCCTGCGCTTGCGCTCTGGCGAGTGTTCCGTGCGCAATGTTTGGGTTCGCCTAAATATGGCTGCTGAGATGCTTATTTATCTTCCGGGTGTAGTAAAAGTGCACCGGCTATTCATAAGTGCAGAATGGAAAATGGTTTACCTACCACAATCCTGTGGTAAGTATAAAATAGATACTTCACTTACTAACTAACTAAACTCCACGCTACTTCACTTACTATATATTTTCTGTGATTGTCTAGTGACAAGTGGCTAGCTTGTCGCCTACACAATTACATATCCAAAACCCAATATACCATTAGTCGCCTTACGACATCTAAGCAAAAAACACAGTTGGCACATTATTTTTAAGTCCCAGACCAACATGTAAGAAAATATAGTAAGTGAAGTGGCGTGAAGTTTAGTTAGTTAGTAAGTGAAGTATCTGTTTTATACTAACCACAGGAATGTGGTAGGTAAACCATTTTTCATCTAACCTAGCCCAGTCTTATTTTTGGGTGAATGTGGTTAAAGGGGCCTGTCCCTTTGACTCTCCCTCTTTCTCTCTTCCCCTTCGAGGATTATGGGCGTGATGTATGTATTTCTTATTATCTCCTTAGCGTAATGTCCCGTATATCAGGTGGAAGCGGTATTAGAAAAGCTAGAAACTCAGAATAGACCTTCGACGTCCCCACAGAGCCTGCAAAATTGTTCCTAACAGTTATGCTACAATTGTTTCTGTATACTTTTCCTTCAAACTGATAATACTGCACTTATTCAAACTACTATCACCGGTACTTTGCCAACTTGCTACCATGATATTTATGTCACTTTTTGTCACTTTTTGTTTCATGTTACCTACATTTAAATATTGTTTTCTTAATTACCCATTTTTGTTCACGTTTAAAATAATAATAACTTATAATAATAATAAAATTAAGGTCGTAACAATTCACCTCAATTATCAGCTGTATACTTTACTACTACTACTCATACCATATAAGAAGATGTCACTATCGCTAAATGAATGGAATTTGTTGCAAGCTCTTTTGTATTTCTTTGTTTATAATAGAACTATATCACATTCTCATTCTCATTGTAATATTAGAGCGATAAAATATCAATTATGTCGGACTACGTTCACCCCTCTACTCGTTTTTACTGACTTACTGGAAATCGAAGGTATTATCTCTAATTTGCATTTCCTCTCGAATCTCAACTGTACAAACCAAGCCTGTGGCCAGACTCGGCATTTAATGTCCAAACTTGCTTATCATGAATAACTTAGACCTCGCTACTGATATAGATACAATGCCTGATATTAGATGTCATGAGCTAGTCGATCCCAGCTTGTGCAGAGATTTAATAACACCTGACCATGATCTTAGGATATTAACCACAAACATCAGAAGCATAAATAAAAACTTTGACGCCTTTCTAGTATTCCTCCATAAACTAGATACGACGTTTGATATTCTCATACTGACCGAGTGTAGACTTAACGATACCACAATTATTGAACCCATTCCAGGATATACCTCCTACTCGACCAAACAGAATATTAATCAGAATGGGGGTGTAGTTGCTTATATACTTTCTTCCTTATCAGTGGAAGTAATAGAACCCAACATCAGTGAGTCTTGTTCATTATTAATAAATATAGCAAACCACATTACAATTTTAGGAATATATAGATCACCGTCATTTAGAAACACAAATAATTTCCTTTTGTCTCTAGATCAAATCCTCAAAACTGTTACGCATAGACAATACCTTATTATAGCCGGTGATATAAATATTAACATCCTCGACTCTGATTCAAACGAATACTTATGTCTTAACTCTGAGCACGGGCTCGAACCTGCTATAACAGTACCTACACGTTTAAACACCTGTCTGGATCACATATTTTTAAAAACTAAGCAGGACGTTGTAGGAGTTGTATGCGATGCTGATATTACTGATCACAAAGTAGCAATGGTAGGACTTTCCACAAAAGTAAAGCTCACCAAGAATAATCGACCTATGTTCAAATCTATTGTAGACTATCATGAGGTATGCAAGGACCTTGAAAGAGTGGATTGGAGTTCCGTCATGTCCTTAACCTCCATCGATGACGCAGTTGAGGCATTCATGGCCAATATCAATAGTGCTATAAAGAGCAACTCTAAAAGCGTAAAAATTAGTAGATCTAAATACATTATCCAACCCTGGATGACTCCAGGGCTACTTAGATGCTCGAGGCACAGGGACAGACTCCACGCTAAGCTGAAACAAAATCCTCAGGATGAAGCGGCTAAAATAATTTACCGACGTTATAGGAACTTCTACTTTAATATAGTAAAAAAAGTCAAGCTAGCCTACGAAAAAGAAGAACTGCAAAACAATTGCAAAGATACTAAGCAATTATGGAAAACAATAAAGAGAATCTGCAACACTAAAACTAACAGCGGCCACCAGACTGAACTACTATCAGCTTCAAATAACCCTATAGCCTCACTAAACAATTGCAATGTTTACTTCTCAACAGTGGGTCAGGATCTAGCCAATTGTATTCTCACACAAAATAACCACACTGAAAATAACTTGGCATCTAAGGTCAAAACTACCAACTCCCATCCACACTCCTTCTTCATGGAACCGACTGACCGAGAAGAGGTTCTTAGCATTATCAGCCAACTTCGAACAGACAGCGCTCCAGGACCTGACGGAATCAACACAGCCTTTGTTAAATATGCTAGTAACATATTCTGCGAACCACTGGTGTATCTTTATAACCTTAGTTTAAGTACGGGGTGTTTTCCGAAATCGTGGAAAATTGCATCGGTGACTCCAATCCATAAGGATGGACCAAAAGACACACCAGGAAACTACAGGCCGATCTCGTTGCTTAGTACTTTTTCTAAGATACTCGAAAAAATTGCCAACAAACGCCTATCGAACTACATTGAGCTGAATGGTGTGCTGTCTAGTAAACAATTTGGCTTCAGACGCCACAAATCTACGGAGGATGCTGTAACACTCCTAACTGAGCATATTTCCGAAACCCTGGATCGAGGCCAAAAGTGTATTGGAGTTTTTCTGGACTTGGCCAAGGCCTTTGACACCGTGTCGTCAAAAATACTTAAACAAAAACTAGAGAGTATAGGTGTGAGAGGTCTTGCGCTTGATTGGTTCACGAGCTACCTTTCTGACAGGCAGCAGTTTACTAGAGTGGGGCAATACAAGAGTGCCTTACAGCCAGTACGCTATGGAGTACCCCAAGGTAGCATCTTGGGTCCTACACTCTTTACTATATACATCAATGACATACACCACTTACCTATGCCTAATGCTGAGTTGATTTGTTATGCAGATGATACTGTAGCCCTATTCAAGGGAAAGGACTGGAACCACACATTACTCATGGCAGAATGCGGGATGTCATCAATCTGCAAGTGGCTTAGCGATAATTTACTCACACTAAATTTTTCAAAGACCAATTTTATCTGTTTTCATAAAACTGCAGCATCTAGTCCCAAAAGTATACAAAATATTAAAATACATACCTGTAACCTTTCATCTTCCTCCTCACCTTGCACATGTAACTCTATCCAACGATCTAAAGTTACTAAATACCTAGGAATTATGATTGATGAACACTTAAACTTCCAAAGCCACATACAACATCTGATTAAAAGAATAAGAAAAACAACAGGAATCTTTAGAAAATTGAGGGACGTTGTAAGTAGTGATTTACTGACCATTATTTACAAAGCTCTGTGTGAATCTATAATTATATACTGTATTTCGGTCTGGGGTAGTGCTGCGAAAACCGTGCTCCTCGAGGCTGAGCGAGCGAACAGGTCCCTGCTGAAAATCATGTTTAAAAAGCCTTACCTATATCCCACAACCACCTTATACCAAGAAGCTAAAGTTCTGACTATACGCCAATTATTTGTTCTTAAAACCTGTCTAATTGCTCATAAGCGCCTGTTAAGTTCCGAAATCTACGAAAATCTTTTAAAAAAACGCATCTTTAAACTACCAGTTCCAACTATCAACTCACACTTCGCGAGTAGATTCGGCGACTTCATTAGGGCACGCGTTTACAATGACATAGTCAAGTTTTGCGACATTAAAACTCTCACTGTTCGAGAAGCTAAATCAGCCATAACTACATGGCTTCTTTCAATAGATTATGCATCTACAGAGGAGCTTGTCAACTAAATTACCATCTGCTTCTATAATATTACCGTTTACTGTTTTAAGTTCAGATCAATAATAACCTATTTATAAGCCTAATTGTTATTTTATATTATTGCGACCAAATGTGTTTTTAATTACTGTGCGGTTTCCCAAGATACAGGCGAAGCCTAGTTTGGGAACCCCTGATTAATTATGCTCTATGTATTCTTGCAGTGCACTTATGTTTTTCCCCTGTTTTTACAACTGCTGTAATGTTAATTTTTTTGTGCAATAAATAATTATTATTATTATTATTATTATTATTATTAACAGGGGTCGACTCCGCTTTGATATCGATCCTAGATTTTCGAGTTTAGTTAAAGCGATGCCATGAGCTCCTACGTAAACTAAGAGTTACGGGAATCCAGACAAATTGAATGGGATCCAGGCAAAACATTACCTGGACATCCATTAATCTAGTGGTGCAAATCCGTGCAAATAAAGGTGTTTTTTTATCACACTATAGACACATTAAAACACAATTCGAGTATACCAGAAAATTCATAGAGCCACATGTAAAAAAAAAATATTGCACATGAAGCTTTGAGCTACGCTGAAGTATTATTTCACATGCCAAACGACCACCTTAAAAGTTCTCTTCAAATAAATTTTATTTTAGAAACCAGTAATTAGTCACCTCAGTAACTGGCCAAGTAGGCATTTATACTCTCTAAACGGATACTTAAACGCGCATAAAGTCGCTAACGGTTTATTAAACTCTCCGCAGTTTGTGTTAACTACTGAGTTAATAAAGTATTGTGCGAGCGCATCCAACGCCGTATATGGTCCGAGCCCGGCACGTGGGACCAATGAGAGGGTAGAGTGTTGTAGGACTATCGATAGTTTGCTTGTCGATAGCTTGAAATAGGATTTTTCTTTGTAGCTACTGGTCATGGTAGTATTCGCCTTAAACAGCGCCTTGGTTTGGGTTTATCTAATTGTTTCTAACTAGCTAAAGCAGTACGGTTTTCTTCATGAAATGTCCCATAAAATTATATAAATGTACGTTTATGTATTCCTGATCATTAAATTTTGCGCATAACACATGCGCAAAATTTCATGTCGAGTACCTTCAGTTGAGACAGTGCTAAACAAAAGCACAAATTAATTTTCGCATTCAAAGTATTAGTACGTATTGGTTAGTATTTAACAAAATAACTCACTATCGAAGTCTTTTTTTGCAAGTAACGATGAGCTGGAGATCTAACTCACCGTGCGAAACATCTGTGGTAATCTGTGAGTGTGACAGCTAATCGGAATTGGTTGGACCATTTATAACTAACTATCTTACTTAACTGCACGCCACTTCCCTAGCGGGGTAGGCAGAGATAACCGAATGCCATATGGCACGATCCTTACATACCTCACTTCTACAATATTAATGATCCTTTTAATACAAGAGCTATAGTTTTTATGGGCCATTTATGATCTACGTATCATCATCATCATCAGCATGGCGTTGTCCCGGTTGAGTCTGTGTACCGAAGCCTGGGGTCCGCCTATTTATGATCTACGTATATGCCGTGCTTAGGAAGTTATAACGTGATCCTGCCACTATGAATCTATTAATTTTCAAAGTATCGATAGTTTCTCCACAACACTAGAAACTACCGTCAGGTTGGACGTGTACTTAGATTACTATATAAATATACTTTTAAGTACTTAATGCAATTATGGTATATTAATCTTCCATGCACTTTGTCTCTGGAACTTTCAACAAGAATTTGTCACACAACTTAGAACCTTGTAATATTTCATCTACACTGTTATTATAAAGGCCCGTTGGTCGAGTGGTCAGAGACCCTGGCCACGAAACCAAGGGTCGCGGATTCGAATTCCGCAAGGGGTAAATGTTTCGTTTGATGAACATGGACACTTGTACTCGAGTCATGGATGTTTATAAACGTATTTAAGTATGTTTATCCGTTCACCTAGTATCCATAGCACAAGCTTATGAGCTTAGTTAGGAACTAGGGTATGGGTGTGTCAGTCTGAAGAATTTATTTTATTTATAAAAAGGAAAGATTTGTATGTATGTAGATAACGAATAAATTAAAAAACTACTGTACCGATTTCAAATATTCTTTCACCATTAGAATGTTACTTTATTTCTGACTAGCTGTGCCAGCGGTGTCACCCGCGTTTATGGTTAATATTATAAAGACTATTTCCGTCATACATGATTTCTTTGTAACTTTAACCATTAAGGCTGCATACGCGACGGAAGCTTAAAAAATGGAGTAACTTCTCCCGTTTTCCCAACATTTCCCTTTACTACTCTGCTCCTATTGATTGTAGCGTGATGAAAAGTATACTATAACCTGCCCAGGAGTATGAAGAATAATTGTACTAAGTTTCGTTAAAATCCGTCGAGTAGTTTTTGTTTCTATAAGGAACATACAGACAGACAGACAGACAGACAAAAATTTTACTGATTGCATTTTTGGCATCAGTATCGATCACTAATCACCCCCTGATAGTTATTTTGAAAATATGTTTCAAGTACAGAATTGACCTCTCAGATTTATTATAAGTATAGATTAACATAGGCTATAGAGTTTGTTTATTTGCTTGAACGCGCTATACTCAAAAACTACTGGTCCGATTTGAAAAATTCTTTAAGTGTTATATAGCTTATTTATCGAGGAAGGCTATAGGCTATATAACATCAACCATAAACGCGGGTAAAACCGCGGGCACAGCCAGTACCAAATAAAATCAATTATATTTATCTTAATCTGCATGTGCTGGTTTCCTTAAGATGTTTCCTACTTTTCATCTAATCCAACACCTGTTATTTGTGTGCATACGTGGTTCCAGGAACCTGCTCCTCGGAGTCTGCCTACGTACTCTTATTTATTTATTTACTAGCGGCCCGGTACGTGCTTCGCTACGTATAAAGCGAAATATTAAAAAAAGTTTCAATTTGACAGCAAAATCCCCATTAACAAAATGATCCTCCATTTATTTATTGAATTCATTTGTTACAAAAAATGTGATAAATGAAGGACCGCTCCACCGATTTTGTGCAAAATTAAAAAAAAACTATTTTCTAAATAGTCCGAACAAAGCCTAAGAAGCATTTGTTTGGATAGGTGAGCCCGTTCGTGAGTCATAAAATTACAACGAAAAGTGGCATTGATATTTAAATATATTGATGATTAGGATAACCAACAAGATAACACTATAACAACATAATCAAACAGAGAAAGAAAAGTACATAAAACTTATAGCTAAGTGCCACCTTAATTAGAGGTTGCCGCGGCATGCTATGTGGACTGCTACTACTCTTAAGGCGATTTGCCACCAGAGGGGCGAGACGAGACGAGGCGTGAAGAGAATTGAAATATGTATGACAAATTCTATCCACCAAAAATGCGCTAGGAGAGGGATTGAAAATTTGCCATACATATTTCAATTCTCTTCACTCCTCGTCTCGTCTCGACCCTCTGGTGGAAAATCACCTTTACAGGGATTGCGCGATAAATTTAAAAATACCTATCACGTTATCTCGCCACTCACCACCCAATGAGTCCGATAGTGCTCTTGATCGTTTTCCAGGGGTATTATTAGCGCGTGTCAATGCGCAGGAGTGCGTGCGCGTGTCGTCTGCGCGCCTGTCGCGTCGCACTGTCTGCGCAGGCGCAGATAAGGCGCGCTCGCACTGTTCGATGGAGATTTGTGACACTAATATACACAAGTAATAATCCCATTTTACCTGTTAATATTGGTGTCACATATTCTAACCAGAATTGCAGCATAAGAAATATTTCATTGAATTGTTATTTAAGTTTAAGTTCAAGATAGAGATTAGTCCTCTCTCTCAATGCACATTGGTCTTATACGAGTATGTCGTCGGTCTAGATGTGATATTTTGTAACTAAAATTTTTAGTAAAATTTGATTTTGATGCAGAAAGCTTCAAATAGTATTTCATGTGCTCATTTAAATGTAATTTAGGTACTTTTAAAATAATAATATTTCCTAAATGTCAAGGAAGAGGAATGCTCCGGTGGTTCGGAAATGTGGAAAGAATGGATAACAAAAGATGACTAAACAGATTTAGAATGCGAAAGTGGAAGGATGTAGGAGCCGCAGAAGGCCCAGGCTCACCTACCACGACCAGATTGGTCGTGTGTTAACAGAAGGTGATGTTGGGAGCCATAAAAACCGTAGAGCTTGTATGAAAAGGATTATGAATGTTGAAGAGGCGAGTGAGTGTGTGTGTAAGGATCATGCCATATGGCGTTCGGTTCTACGAGCTATCACATCTATCATCACAACAGTCAGGCTTTGCTTAAAACCCCAAGAAGAGATCAAAATATTGGTCAGACTGTAAAGATGTAGAGTTATCTTTAATTAGTAATCACTTCTACAATTATAGCAGAGTGTAAATTCTTTCAAACAGTTATTTAATTAAATAGTGGCTTTATATAAGGTGCTTAAATCTGTTAGCATTGCTTTCTAAAAGGAACACTCGAATGCCGTCCATCGCCTCCTTAAGAAGAATCTATTCTAGATCTCGTTGTTTCCGATCGCGACATAAAAGCGATCGATCGTCGCCTGCGCAGGCCGCGTGGGCGACGCGTTTACGATCGTGGAAGCCATCTTCATTGCTATGTGGATGCGTCATTCAATAAATGGAGTTATTTATTATTCAATTCACAGTTATAATTATGGTTTTGTATAGATAAGTCTGGCTCTAAGTGGCTAATGCAGGTGTATTATAAAATGTCAGAAAGACATCTTAGGAGTCAAGGTAAGAAGAAGCATGCTCCGGTGGTTCAGACATGTTGACACGATAGATTGACTAAACAGATAAACAATGAAGTCGAAGGATGTAGGAGCCGCGGAAGGCCCAGGCTCACCTACCACGACCAAATTGGTTGTGTGTTAACAGAAGGTGATGTTAGGAGTCATAAAAACCGTATAGCTTGTATGAAAAGGATCATGAATGTTGAAGAGGCGAGTGAGGTGTGTAAGGATCGTGCCATATGGCGTTCGGTTCTAACCAAGAGCATAAGTGTAGTATAATAATAAATTTAAAGTTAAATCTGCCTTCTCCGCTAAGGAAATAGCGTGAAGATATTAAATATTTTAGTTTAAATCATATATAATCATCATCAATCAATAAAATATAATCTCGATGGCGCATTCGGTAGTGACCCTGCCCCATGTGCCAAGAGTTGTGGGTTCGATCCCCACCCAAGACAAACATAAGTGTGTTGAATACTTGTGTTTGTTCTGTGTCTGGGTGTTAATATCTAATATATAAGTATATATTAGTAATACCATTATTGAATCTGATATCCGTAACACAAGCGCTTAAGCTACTTACCTCGGAGTCAAATGAATGTATGTGATGTAGTGTAATATTTAATTAATAATAATCCAGTAACGATATTACAAACATTGAGCTTAATATGACTACTCCAGCATCTATTTGACTATTTGGTATTGCTTCGAAAGTAAACGGACGGTGTCGACACCCGCACCGGAAAATAATGTTTTCATGTACGGTCAACAACAGGTCAAGTTACCCACTTGCAGTTCAATATTAGCGCTTATGCCCCCATAAGGGCGGTACAAAGTCCGGAGTAGATAGCCTGATGTGCTGTCGTCTGCACCATATACTTGTGCCTTCGTTGATTCTGATGTCTATGATTCTTGTTAACTAATTACTATAGATCTTTATATGTAAACATAACAAAAACATCACGTCCATAATTCGCGAAGGGGTAGGCAGAGTCAAAGAGGCAACAGGCCCCTTTAACCACATTCAGCCAGAAACAAACTGGGCTGAGTTAGATGGAAAATTGCGAAAAAGTAGTGACAAGTGACTAGCCTGTCGCCCACACAATCACATACCGAAAACCCGATACATCATAAGTCGTCTTCTATGACATGCTAGGCAAGGACCACAGATGGTACATTATTTTTAAGTCCCAGACCAACATGGGGCAAATTGGGCAATTGTATGTAAACATGACTTTTAATAATTATTTATGTTGGCTCTAAGTGTTTCCATACCTCTCTCGATCATGTAAGAGTTTATGCCAGTCACATCAAACTTTTCCCATATTTTAAGTTTTTTAAATATCACAACTTTTCTCACAAATGGGTACTTATTTGTCTTTCCTGTGCCCTACATGTACATACATATATCGTCGACTCCGGCGCATGCCTTTCGCTTGTTAGCGATCCGCAGCTAGGACGCGGATGAAACAGCCAGTCCTCCTAATGGGATTAGTGGTTGCCGTTTTTGTCTCGTCTCACGGCCTGATCGTATCGGATTTAAATGTTTTTGCATATACAGGTCGTTCTCTTTGTATTTTATACTTGTACAATTACATTGTTTGATCGAGTAATAAGAAAAAATTAATTAAATATTAAAGTTTAACTCTTATCAAAGTAATTGAAATTAAAGATTTGTTGCAGATTTTCGTTTTCTTTGACTTGAATCGAATTTTCAGTTCAGAATAACAGAAAATAACCGATAGATCTCGATGTATCTGTAAGTCATTCAACTACCGTCGAAATAACTAACTAACTAACTAAACTTCACGCCACTTCCCTAGCGGGGTAGGCAGAGAGAACCGAACGCCATATGGCACGATCCTTACACACCTCACTCGCCTCTTCGAAATAAATAGTTTTTATAATTTTTTTTGGTTAATTTAGTATATTATGAGTATATAAATAATACATAGATACCAAACCAGTACACTTTCATCACCCTAATGGATCGCCAATCTGTTTACCCATAAATCATGTATTTAAACTACTTCAGCAAAATATAATTGATTTCAATATTTAGTTAGTTAACAGGAATATCGAGCATACCGGGAACGCGAGCAGAAATTATGGGGTTTTAACGTAACGGCACCGTGATTAAGGGGCGTGTTCCGGGAATAAGCCCGATTTGCAGCCGGGAGAGCGATTACTTTGCATAATTATGGCGGATTTGCGAGTTGCACCAATGAGCATACCTGGGTTTGGTTGTTATGGTATTTATTTACATTTAGGGTTTTAAAAGTGAGGTGTGAGAAGTGTGGTACAAAAGCAGCTGAACTGTTTAAATCTTTATTTCTATTAACATAAGAACGATGTATGCCTTTTTACTTTTGATGCCGACTGTACCTTATAATCCCGTGATGGAGGCTGGCATAACATACGTCATACGTTATCAAACGTTATTACGTCACTGCATGCTAAACAAAGTCATAAGCTTTAGAGGTATTTTTTTAATATATTTAGAAAAAGATCTTTTTATTATATTAAACCAGGTACTATTTTCGTAAAATGTATGATTATACGTACATAAATTAATCAAATTAGCTGATCGAGATGTCAATTCTTATGAAGAGCGATTAATCATCTAATTATAAATAATAAACTCGTGAATTACTCTGTCAAAATTGAGCAAGAATCAATAATTTAGTTACGTAGTTATTTGTCAAGCTTTTGATTGATTTGAAAATAACATTTTTCCAGATTCGTTTTTGTGTACCGAGTAATTATTTATGCTCTCAAATTGGTACTCACGTATGAGTAATAAGGGCACGACAAATTGAATACCTTGACAAATTCAACACTATATCAATCAATCAATCAATCAATCAAAATGGATTTGACAGCTTTGAAGAAATAAATATGTACTCACAAAATTAATAATACATCGATTGGTTCAGTGGAGTCAGTGTCGGAACATATGGTCGTACTATTTTAATAAGTTTATTATTATTGAACGGAAATCGGAACCTCACGTCTTTTTTATAAAACCCAGCGATTAAATTAAGTTTACATTAACAAAAATACTTGGGTCAAGTTTGGGGAGATTTCTAAAAATATATGATTTTAAACTTTCGCGTTGCATTATTTGACTGGCTCGATGGCGCATTCGATAGTGACCCTGCCCTATGCGTTAAGAGTTGTGGGTTTCTATCCCCACCCAGGACAAACATTCGTGTGATAAATACTTGTGTTTGTTCTGTGTCTGGGTGTTAATATCCAATATTTAAGTATATATTGTAATACCACTGTTGATTCTGATATCCGTAACACAAGTGCTAAAGCTACTTATTTCGGAGTTAGATCAATGTATGTGATGTAGTCGGATATTTATTTATTATTTATTATTATTATCACTGGAAATAATACTGACGGGACTAAACGCGATATGCATTATGTAGTACATGAGTACTTACAGCTTGACGTTTTAAACGATTTCTAAAAATATTATTTAATTTAGCGACTATAAGATTGGAGGTAGAAAATATTGATGTAACATGTAATATCCTCTCATGTATTGGTCTAGGACTCAGAAAGAATACCCCAACTGACCTTGCCTAGCAAAAGGCACCTGGTGTGGCATTGGGTTTGTGATAATGTAGACGACGAGCCAGCCCTTGTCTTCCCTAACTTAATTCAATATTTTAGCTTCATCTACCTAGCGTTATGACCCCGTGCTTAGACGGGGTCCTTAGACCACGATCGAGGATTTAGCGAGTCTGGTAATTTCATTGAAGCGGCTGCCGATCTGACCTTCGTAATATAGGAGAACCAGACAAATTTGGATCATGGTTGAACATCCATACTCGTTCGAATGTGTAAGTTTCATCACGATGTTGTCCCTCACCGCCGAGCTAGTGGTATAAATACGTACATAGAATTGACTCTCTACTACTCTTCTCTCTACTTTTGCCTTAATGTGTTTTTTTAAGCTCTATTTGCTTTGTCCCTGTTGTGCTGATCTGGGACAAAAAAAAATGTGCCAACTGTGGTTCTTGCCTAGCATGTTGTAAAAGGCGACTAATGGTTTACGAGCTTTTTTGTATGTGACTGAGGAGGCGACGAGCTAGCCACTTGTCACTCCTTTTTCACAGCTTTCCATCCAACCCAGCCCACTGTCCCATGTTGGTCTGGGACTTAAAAAGAATATGCCAACTGTGGTTCTTGCCTAGCGTATAAAAGGCGACTAATGGTATATCGGGTTTTGGGTGTGTGATTGTGTAGGCGACAGGTTAGCTGCTTGTCACTGCTTTTTCACAATTTTCCATCTAACCCAGCCCGGTTTTATTTTTGGCTGAATGTGGTTGAAGGGGCATGCTGCCTCTTTGACTCTGCCTACCCCTTCGGGGATTATGGGCGTGATGTTATGTATAAGCTTATTTTTCTTTGGACGCTTCGGGGGTGGTTCGTTTGTATGTATGAATGTACAATATCCTCAAGTGGAATGAACTATATATTTAGAGTGAAATATGTTCCGAGACTCAAACAAAACCTCGGGGTTAAGGTAGTTTGATAATCGTGATCGGGTGCATATTGCCACATCGTGACGAACAGAAAGACGTCATGCTATTCACGCTCCATTGCCGATGCTGGTGATAACGCACGGAGAGGAGCGAAAGAAAAGCGCAATGTAACGGCACAATGATAGAGCGCCGCTCGGAACATGTTACCATGTTGCAGTAAATCTGTAAGGACTTTAGGGCTGTCAGAGCGAAGGCGAGGCTGAAAAGAGTCTAAGTCATATTTTGCAATTTTCTGTGCGTGCTTACTTCAGTAGTAAACTGCTTCTTTTTTTTCTAGCGCTTTGTCTAGTTTCTGGTTAGAGTCAACTTTGGGGATGACTCTAGATTTTGCAAAAAAATTTTATTATTTACGATTATTCTAAAAGTTTTTTTTTCTGTGTTACATAGATATTGTTATTAAAAACCTTGGACCTTGGGTATTACCATAAATTTGGCTCTATTTATAAAATAAATAAATAAATATCAGACTACATCACATATATTGATCTGACTCCGAGGTAAAAAAGCTTAAGCACTTGTGTTACGGATATCAGAATCGACAGTGGTATTACAAATATATACTTAAATATTCAATATTAACACTCAGACACAGAACAAACACAAGTATTCATCATACGAATGTTTGTCATGGGTGGGGATCGAACCCACAACTCTTGGCGCATGGGGCAGGGTCACTAATGAGCCATCAAGCTAGTCATATTTATAACAATGAAATGCTAATAAACTTTTGTAATTCAAAGAAAATTCCTTGACTCAACGAAGTCATCCAAGGTCTCATATAACTGTCATAATAGCTCATAGGTCACTGAACTTTGAAGCATGTTGGTAATATGATGACTTGTATGCTTATCTACTCGAAGACTTCGCATTATTACTCATCAGCAGATAAAGCCATCATCTGCCTGTCAGGTTGTTTCAAATTTTGGTATTTTTTCTTAGGAAACGAATTACAAACCATTCTATTAAACTTGCGAAAAACTAACATTAAGCCTTCAGGAACTGTGGTCATCTAGATCATAGCCGTCTCAATATTAAATGTGTATTTTATTTTGTATACTGGTAAAGTTGACGAGCTACCGTTTACCTAATGGTATAATAACTTTCAGCAGGAATGGATTCAGTTTTTCCAATCTATCATACCAAACTTTGCCGTTTGACGCAGTTTCCTACCCTCACAAACGTGGAAGCATCGCAATCCAGCATCACCCATCAGCGTCAGCCCTGCTGATGGTAGAGGAAAGAGGACCTTAAAGGCAGGACATAAGGCCCTATGAGTGACGTGACGGCCGCGACCACCCGCGCGTTTTTATCATCCGTTATCAGGAGCAATCTCTAGATCCGACCGCGGCCTAATTAGTGGACTCGCGTGCCGGCGACTGGCCGCTAAAATGACGCTCCGTGACTGCTGGAGATAGGTGAGACGAAAAATGAGTGAAAAAGTGCCGAAAAATTAAATATAACAGGCTCCTTAACTCAAATATTTTTTCTTAGTCCGTAAGTTAGATTACCAAAAATATTTAATACGTTTTTTTCTTTATCTAACAGTCGAAAAATTTACAAAGATACATACATCGCTTTAAAGATCTGAAATGGAGCGCTTTACGTGTCTTGTAAGGTAAAATTATACAGACTTATTGACGTCACGAGGACTTTAATAAATCTTCATAATTTTTGGTTTGCTGGACAAAATAAAAAATAAGTAAACAATATTTTTTAAAAATCTAATTTACGGACTAAAAAAATTTTTGAGTTAACTAGCCTATTAAAGGTTTAAAGAACCAAATAGATGTAACAAATCCAAAATATATAATTGTTATAGCACAGTTTATACAGGAATATATAATATCTTGCCATAGTTTACTCACCAGTAATGCCATAGATTTTTAGACGGATTTTAGAAAATATAGCTTTGATTTTTGAATGATGATTTGAAAATGAAGAAAAATGTTACAAAATAAAATTCCCGTGGATAAAAGGTTCGCGAATGATCGTCTTTTGGGAATTTATAAATATATAAAAGTTTACACTAGAAAAGGAAAAGGAAGAAAATAGATGATACTATAGTGTGCATAAAGCTCTGAATAATCGTCTATATCTTATCTCGAAAATGCCTAAAACTCACGACAAGAATAGTAGTTATATACAATTAGCATTTTGAAATACTTAATCTACCAAATCTAGTATTTTTTCTCCGGTGACATCAAAACAATAATACGAAAATGACACTTTAAAGATAATGTGGTATAATGTCACTATTCAAGGTAGGTATTTAACTTTTCCATTAGCTCTACCTTCGATTAATTTCGTATTGCAGACTTCAAAATCACACAAAGTCAAACCTCTTAACTAAACGTTTGTCTCTACTAAATTCCGATAGCCCAATCCTGCCTTCGGCAGCATCTTACTGCCGCAGGAGCGATCTCCGCAGTCCGCGAGCCGCTCCGTCCGAGTCGTCCGCGGCCGCGTAGTCGCCGCCGCCCGTCCGGCCAGCGCGCACGCACGCGACCACGCGACAATTGGTGCCGACCACGCGTGTTGCAATCACGCGACCACTGTTTTTGAGGGAACAATTGCGTGCGAAAGTTTTTCTCCGCGTGATAAATTTCGGTTTCAACATGTGATGTAATGTTTCCATTATGTGAAGATTGTGCTTGATGTAAAAATTTTGAGATGTGAAGAGTGACACGATAGATTGTAAATTATAATTTGTTATCTGAAGACGGGCTAAAAAAGACGTTAAACAAACATTTAAAAAAAATCTTATCAATCTGTGAAGTGATGATATTCGCGAGGTTCTTAATGCTAATAAACTTTTAATTAAGCTTGTTTGTGTAATTTGATAAATTTACTATCGCAATAATTAATACAATTAAAACAAAAGTATTCAATTGGCACAAATTAATCGGTTACACGCTATCATTTTTACTCAAAAGAACTTATGATAATGTGCAAAATTAGATTTCCTGTAAATATACTTTGTCAATGTTATAGTAACCGAAGTGAAGCGATTGGGATAAACCGTCTTGACTGAGTAATTTAAAAACGTGCAAATCTTAATAATTCATAAAATATATATATATTAATTACCCAATGAAGTCAACTAAAATAACTAAGTTATACATACTGAGCTTTAGCACTGATTGCTCTTGATACAACCTGTCATAATTCTTCAGATAATAGGTAACCAATATTTGCATAAAATATGACTTGAAAATGCTAGGAAAAGTTATCCAATTTTCGTCACAAGTGCCAGTGATGACATTAGTGATTGCATACGATGGATAGATAAATTACCGTCAGCGATGCATTGGTGCATACTGGTGACGGCGATGGCCGTGCTGGCTCTGACGATGGCGGGGTCTGGCCCCAGGCGCTGCGCCGGCAGGATAGCCCGCGAGCGCCTGAAGGCTGCAGAGAAGATCCGGGACAAGAGGTACTATCTGCTGTGCTGTGCTCCGGCCTGCTCGACACATAGGAGGCCTAGGCCTCCGCCAGCGATTAGAAGATACCAGCCTTATCATAGGACTTGGTACGGATTGAAATATGGTACGTTGAACATTTACTTGCGAATGCTACTGTATCTTATTGATATCGGAAAGAAAGTTTTTTAATTTGATACTTGCTTTCAATGGTGAGTTCACTATAGAAACATCACATAAAAGGCTTTGAATGTTTTATTTAAATGGCCCTAAAAGATAAAAAACCTGCCTAAAACATTTGTAACACGAACCTTTTAACACCAAGGCCAAAGATAAAAGAATAGGGCCCCTCGCACGACACGGTGTGTGCTCCTGCGCACCGAAAGATCCTTGCTACGCAAACATGCAATATTCATCGATCGAAATTCTTATTCGCAGTCAATCACCGTCTCATGAATACGCTGATGCGCTCCCATTCCAATTTTATGCAAATTGCGAGAAAATTATAGTCACATTGTCAAGAGGTACCGCAACTCGTCCAAAATCCAGATCGTGACCTTTAGTTGATCGGGGCCGGTACTTCCGCGCGTCCGATCCACTCAGGCGCAGGTTATCGCGGGTCGATGACCCCGCGATATTTGTATCGTTGCCAAATATCCCCCCATTCATGTGGACCGCTGATAAACGCTAGGAGACTAACTGATTGGGGTTATTGGAACGGATTTGTAGATAACGCCCGCGTTGTCTCTGACTCATTTGTTTAGTTTTCCGTCTCGCACGCTAGCTTGTCTCTGTCTATTCCAGAACTTGTTCCAACCGGCGGATTAGATTTTATCGTCGTCTTTTTGCAAATGTTTGTGTAATTCGCTGAGCATAAATCAAGATTTTATTTTTCCTGTGTGCCTTTATTCTGCTGTTAATTATTCCTTTGTTTTAATAGATTTTACGCGTGTTTGCAAAGAACCACCTGCTAGGCTGCTGTGGGATCGTTTCGTTAGTCTTTTATGAGTCTAGTTTACTGTAGGCAAATCGAGAGTATTTCCATTCCTTTATGCTTTGTTTGGATTGAGGCACGCCGTAAGCGGCACCGCCGCACTATTGTGCCTATACAATGTACTTATCATTGCATTAACAATGTTGTATCTAAATATGAGTCGACATGCATTATTGCCTTCTACTTCCTTACAATAAAGTTGATTCTGTGAAACAAATTCATTTTATTAATTATATCATAACGTACTACAGTACAAGACTGTTGGGTTGCGTAACGAGCAACTTACTTTGGAAATGCTTTGAAAAAATTGAGATTGCCATTATTATTTCTCCAAATTTTTTCTTAAGTGACGTGGGCACTGCTTGGAGATTGACAAAATTTTAAATGTAACGAGATTTGTGTACCTATATGTATTTAAAATTAAACTTTCATTTGATCCCATCAAGCAACGTGTTCAACATGGCATCGAATTGCGCTACGCAGGAAATTAAACTCTCATCTATACGAGAAATTCGAGTACCTACCTAACTAAATAAAGTTAGTAACGCTTCGGTTTAAGCCTCTGTACCTATTACTTGGTAACAAATACAAACAGTTACTACAGATCTCAGATTACAAAAGTTTCCAACGAAAATATTCCGTACACATCTCCGCGAAATCTAAGATTGTATCGCAGGGCGTCCTAAATTCCTTACTGTAAACCGATACCTTGTTTTGCTCCATACCTTAGTGGTCGGTACACACTCTTGGGATGTTCCAAACGCCCGTGTACACTCGCCTTGAGCCAATCAATCATACAAATGGGACGATCAATCTTGCGCGGGGACGCGAATCTCACAATGACTGCAGTGCCATCCGCAGTAATGGGTGCAAGAATTACACTCTGAAGCATTAGCTTCTTCGAATTTGAGAAGGGTGCAGTGACGGACTTGCATCTAAGGATTATCATGTGTCTGGATCACGGACTAGTAAAAAAAGAAGGACTCCGCACTAGCTAGGCCGTGAAGTTCCGCAGGTGCTCTAACTTAACACGCAACTTACGTCACATATTGACACAAGCGCTCCAAATGACAGATTTCCAATATTTGGTATTCTTCGGAATCTCACTCTTACATTCATAAACGTGGCTTCACGCTGTAGTATGACAGCGCGGGGTCCTTCTTTTTTTACTGGTCCTTGGTATGGACTAAGTTCAAGATCGGTAGATCTTACACTACCGGTTACGGCCACTGTTAGGAAATTTTAATGTAGTTTAATGTTATTAGTGTTAATCCTGGTAAATCTTAATAAAATAATCCTGACATGCATTTTAAAATTCTTAACTGATTATTGTTCACGTTTTAACATCGCCTTATCTTTGTAATATGGCTGCTATTAAAGCAAATTTTGAGGACGATAAGTGAGACCAATTTAAAGCAAGTTAAATCGGTCAATGCCAAGCCTTTTGAAAACATGCCTAGCTACATATTTCATCGTACTAGTGTACGACTTCGTAGTCAAAGATAACGCGAAGTTAGCAAATCTATAGGCTTGGCACGGACTTCAAACCATTCGGTGAAAAACACGTGCATTGAAGCCTTATTAAAACTTTTTAGTAGTAGGTACTCAGGGTTTTGTCACCTCTATGACTTCCTTGTTCATTAATAACTACAAATCCGTTATGATATGATTTAATTCCTCCATAATCAAAGAATTACATCACCCTTAATGCGCTCTGTTAACTTGATACCGCGATAGCAATTTGCATCTTTTATTTCAATATCGGATGCTAATCTCTCGGCGCATAATATTGTCATCATGTTACCGCAAGCCGATAACGCAATCGCATGAGCTCTCAATCGCGTCGCGTGATCAATCACCGGGTCGTTACAGGACGCGCCGGGATTGATCAACATTCAACGGGATCGTTTATCTGGGCATCGAGCGCGATCTAATTGTCGCTGACTGATGCATTGTCTTTATCTGTTATACAATCGTTGTCGTTGATTGGTTTCATAATTTTTTTTTGCCCTGTATTGTAACAATCTGTGGTAAATGCATTAATTAGCAAAACTACCATTGGAAAATTAACATGACGTACAAAGTAAGATTTACGATTCCATAATTTTTCTGACGACTTGAAGAATTGATAATTTTAACTTTAATAAAAGGTCAAATTGAATGGCTTTGTAAACTAATTAATTACAATATCATTTCAAACATAACTTCATAGGATTTTATAGAAAAAAAAACTTCGTAAAAAATAATCTACATATTATAGTATATTGACATATATTTCCATATGGCGTTCAATTCTCTCTGCCTACCCCGCTAGGGAAGTGGCGTGAAATTTAGTTAGTTGGTTATATTGACCTTCAGTTCTCTTATTTTCTCTTTTGTTAGCTTACTAGATTCATAAGTTTATTTAACCTTAACTGTGTAAATAAAATAAGTCAACTATTTTTGCAGTTAATTGAAAAATAGAGCAAGCAGTTCCCATATTTATCGACTCAAAAATACAGCTGCATGAATCAAGGCGCAGTGAAATTGAATTTATCTGAGATATTAAATCTTACATCTCTTATTATAATAATAAAAATATAGTATTATAGCAGAATTTATAGTGACACTAGCTGACCCGGCGCACTTCGTCACGCCCCGTTCTCGGATTTTCAATACCCATTTTTTTTTTATTTACCGCGCAACTTTTTTACTTTTTCTTTGATAAGAACCTTCACTTGACAATAACAAACACAACTAAAAACGAATTAGCGAAATCGGTTAAACCGTTCTCAAGTTAATAGCTTTGGAATGGACCACCCTTATCACTTAGGGGTATGAAAAATAGATTACGACTGGTTCTCAGACCTAACAAATATACATATTAATTTTCATAAAACTCTGATAAGCCGTTTCGGAGGAGTTTGGTAACAAACCAACGACATGAGAATTTTATATATTAGATTGAACATACATAACAGCACGCCCATAATCCCCAACGGGGTAGGCAGAGTCAAAGGGACAGCCACAACCACATCTAGTTATAACCCTGTGGTTTCATTATAATGCTTGTAGACCGTACATTTAGTCAGTAATTGAAAGAAGAAAAAAAAACAAGACGTGTGTTAGCCTCTCATTTATTTGTGTGCAGTCTGCAGTTCAATCACTGTCTGCAGCGTGCACCTGTTGGCTGGCCCGTTTGGACCAGATGGGGGTTTTCTTTTTGTTGTGGTGGCCACAACTGGGCTTCTTTTGTGTCTCCAGTTTTCAATCACGTTTTAACGGTCGTTGGTTCTTGAATTGCATGGTTGTTTAACATGGAAATTTGGATTTAAGTCATTACTGTATGTTCTGACCGGTTGTGGATGTTTTAACAAATCTAGATTGAAATTTTAAGATCTTTTCTTAAAGATTATTGTCGATTCTCATTGGGTAATTAAGTTTTTGTTTCAAATACTACATGTGGCTATAAAGTTAGTAATAGAAGTTTTAGTGTTATATTGCCAATATTCAATAACATTTGCTGTTTGAAAACGAAAGAAAACGACATTGAGCTGTTAATGTTAAGTGCTTTTTTACGCTACAATAAACAAGCCATGACAACTTAAATGCAAGGTTACACAGTTTGTGGATGACCGAATGAAAAATATTTCATTACTAGCTGACCCGGCGCACTTCGTAAGGCCCCGTTCTCGGATTTTCAATACCCATTTTTTTATTTACCGCGCTAATTTTTCATTTTTTTCTTTCACAAGAACCTTCAATTGACAATAAAAAACACAACTAAAAAATAATTAGCGAAATCGGTTCAGCTGTTCTCGAGATTTGCGCTTAGCAACACATCTCAGCGATTCATTTTTATATTATAGATTAGACTAAGATGTTAAACGACGGTCTCAGTAGTCTTATACCAAGTGAAGATCACTATACTAATCTTTGATTACTTACACTATACTAACCTGCGAGCTTACGCGTTTGCATCAAAAGTGGAAATACTTCCGTCGAGACAGGTGTTGTCTGCTCAGGAACCTGGTGCAACTAACCGTCTCCATGTATTATATATATACTTAGTGACGAGAATAACTCCGTCAGCGCATTTCAGAATGTAGGACGTTATGCATGTTTGATCTACGTCATCTGTTGACACATTTATTAGAACTTTATCTTTGATTATATGGAGCGTAACCGAAAGATTGAAATCTATAGATGTCCCCACATTAAATTTTGAAAAAACAACCCGGTTCTGTACCTTTTAAACAACAGCGATCTAGCAACATCGTCCCTGATCTACAAGCGTTGCTCCACCAAGCCATCCATCATCGACGACGGTGCGATTCATTCATGTCGCCATCGATAGCTCCGAAACTATTCATCAACGCAGCCCTTTTGTTTCGTCGATGCGGCGAAAGCGACAGCCCACTGTGCCCAATAGCCAACGACGTGTACGTCGCAATCGATGCTGTAAATCAGCGTTTCTCAAAGAGGTATACGCGAACCTCTAGGTTCCATTCGATCATAGGGGGTTTGCCTGCCCCGTGCGACACGCTTGGGCGCGCTACTGAAAGTACTGTCTGATCTGAACCTACTCTGAGGGGGGAGGGGTCTAGAGGTTCCCCGTCCTCTGCAGACTTTAAAAGGGGTACGTGGAGCCATAAGTTTGAGAAACCCTGCTGTAAATCAACCTCTGTCTCCCTCGGTTGTGAAGCGTACAACACACTCGTTCAGGATGTTTCCTGAACCGTGACATTAGGAGTAGCGATCCTGTGGAGCTTGTAATCCTCTAAACCGCTAGCGGAACTAGTATTTGTCTGAACTTATATGGAACTAGCTGTGGCTGCGGTATCACCAGTGGCGTAGCGTGCCTTGGCGGGGCCCCGTATAAAAAATTTTTGGGGGTCCTTATGAAGGGTAAAGATTTCTCACAAAACAAAAAAAAATGTTTGCATAAAATTAATAGAAATATTTATGTATCATAATTATCTATCTCTCACTTTTTTCAAAATGTTTAACAAACAATTCAAATTAAATATACACTCTCCTTGCCTTTTTTCGGCAAACTGATTTATTAATTTTGAAGTTTTTATTAATTTTTGCTTACGCACTTCGGGGGCTCCCGAAGCCCGGGGGCCCCGTATAATTGATACGGCAGATACGGCGGTAGCTACGCCCCTGGGTATCACCCTCCTTCCTCGATGAAAAGGCTATCTAACACTGAAAGATTTCTTTTAATCGGACCAGTAGTTACTGAGATACTCGCTCGTTCAAGCAAACAGACAAACTCTTCAGCTTTATAATATTAGTACATATTATATCTAATATATAAAATTCTCGTGTCGCGGTGTTCGTCACCAAAGTATTCCGAAACGGCTTGACCGATTTTTATGAAATTTTATATGTATTCGGTAGGTCTGAGAATCGGTCGTAATCTATTTTTCGTACCCCTAAGTAATAAGGGAGGTCCACCCCGAAGCTTTAACTTGAGAACGGCTTGACCGATTTGGCTAATTCATATTTAGTTATGTTTTTGTTATTGTCAAATGAAGGTTCTTATGAAAGAAAAAATAAAAAAGTTACGCGGTAAATAAAAAATGTGAGTATTGAAAATCCGAGAACGGGGCGTTACGAAGTGCGCCGGGTCAGCTAGAAGTCATCATCATCATCCTAGCGTTATGTCCCGTGCTTAGACGGGGTCCGCTTAGACCATGATCCAGGATTTAGCGAGTCTGGTAATTACATTGAAGCGACTGCCGATCTCACCTTCGTAACCCTAAGATAGGGGAACCAGACAATTTTTGGATCATGGTTACAAATTCAAAGTTGTTTGAATTTGCAGGTCTCATCACGATGTTTTCCCTCACCGTCGAGCTAGTGGTATAAATATGTACATAGATTTTTTTTAAATCTAGAGGTACATGCCCGGGTTTGAACCCGCACTCCTCGGTTAAGAGGCGCGTGTCCTTACCATTGAGCTACCACCGCTCTAGCTAGAAGTATGGTATAAATTATAATATAAGTAAAGATTCTGTTATGCTCGTACCACCAGTATTTAATAGACTACAACTAGATTACTATTGTGTACATATATGTGTCAACTCTGCTACTGTCTTAGACCAAAATAGCTGCAGCATATTTACACTCATCAACTGAAGTTTAGTCGGCTGCAGTAAAATTTAGCTGCAATTGATGGAATGCGCAAATCATAGGGACTATAACTCTATACGACACGGACGGGGCAAAACTAACTAACTTACTTCTTTTTGGAGTTCATAACAGTAAAAAGTTTTTAGAACAGGCCCGTTGGTCGAGTGGTCAGAGACCCTGGCTACGAAACTAGGGTCGCGGGTTCGAATCCCGCTAGGGGCGAATGTTTCGTGTGATGAACATGGACATTTGTACTCGAGTCATGGATGTTTATAAACGTATTAAAGTGTATCTATTCGTTCACCTAGTATCCATAGCACAAGCATAAGCTTAGTTTGGAGCCAGGGAATTGGTGTGTCAGTCTGGAGAATAAAAAAATATAAAAAAAAGAACGTAAAATATAAACACTTTCAAGACACGCAAGATCCCGCCATCACGCGAGACCGCGGGAATCCAGAGGTCACTCCCTAAATCCGATCCAGCATTCGGTGATTCCCGTCAGTAATTACACAACAAAGCGGCCCGATGGCGGAGATAAGCGGGAAAAAATGAGGAGTGAACCGGGACCACCTCCCGCGGGGTCGTCGCCCGGAACCGACTCTTGTTACCCGTGTTGATTTTACACGCAGCGATTGTTTGACCACGTCCGATTCGTGAAGATCGGAACAAATCGATATTCGAGTCAATAGGCGGTCGTGACGTCACGCAGGCTACGGCGGCGCGTACGCAGGCGGCTTTTAGGATTCCGCGATGAAGTAATGAATATTGTTTCGCGCTGATTTATGCCTCTTGTATTCTTATTAGCAGCAACAATTTTTTTTCAAACTCTGTTTTAAATCTATGGGGTTATGCTATGGATTTTTGATGTCTGTCATTGGTAATTCAACAGCTACAGATGTTCTCGATATGAAAGCAGTTATTGCTTCGTCTATTGTTGTTGTTAAACCGAATTTATCTATTAATTTTGTTTTAATAAAACTGTTTCCCTACCTTTCAAGGGAAGTGGCGTAAAGTTTGGTTAGTTTAAGTTAGTTAGTTAAATTCCTCATTTGATTTGCAAAGGATTGACTTAATATTTAGTTTAATACTATTTTTGAGACGTGCTCTGCTAATGGAAAGTCCTGTTGGCTATTGTTTGCAGAATTTTGTAATGTCTGTCACTGACTTGCACATGAGCCTGCTTTTTTTACATAGTGCATAAATAGTGAAAATGAGAGCTCAGTGGAAGATTGTGAGTAAATAAAGTATTGTACTTTAAAGCTCTGCTTGTTGATCTTTGCTATTATATTTAATTACGAGGATAGGATTTGTCTTTTGTCCGATACCACAACAAAATAAAACAATTTTCTATGAAATACTATTATTATTTGCAATTATAAGGACTGTATAAATTTGCGTTTAAAAGTATAGCAATGAAAAGTGGAAGGGTAAACAGACCTTTCCTCTAATATAGCAGCGCCTCGCGGTTTCACCCGCGTAGTTACCGTTCCCGTGGGAATACGGAGATGAAATTTTGACTAGCTCGATGGCGCATTTGGCAGTGACCCTGCTCTATGCGCCAAAAGTTGTGGGTTCGATCCCCACCCAGGACAAACATTTGTGTGATGAATACTTGTGTTTGTTCTGTGTCTGGGTGTTAATATGGGCGTGATGCTATGTTTGTTTATTTAAGTATAGATTTGTCATAGGTACCACTGTTGTTCTGATATCCGTAACACAAGTGCTTAAGCTACTTACCTCGGAGTCAGATCAATGTATATAGCCTATCAGTCTGATAAAGTAGCTTTCCATTTGTGAAAGAATTTTTCAAATCGGTCCATTCGTTTTAGAGCCTCAATATAAACGAACAATCATATCCTTTCTCTTTATAATATTAGTAAAAGTAAGTATAGATATCAATTAAAAATGAAACAGTTTCTTATGAATAAAATACAGACTAATTTAAAGCGCACTCAATATCGATTACAAGAGACATGATAAACAACTTCAGACATATCACGACGATGTTATGAATGATGAATGACATTTGTGATGTGATGAATGACACACTGCCAGCAGCGGCCTCAATTCTCACAATCATTATTCCTAGATTAGTGGCGCATGACCAATTTTATGTGGTCTCACTGCTTTGTCTAATAAAATACGTTGAAATAGACTTGAGTATTATAAAGTTCTTCGTCAATTTAGTGAAACTGGCATAATTTATTTTATTTTATACACATACACATAACATCACGCCCATAATCCCCAAAGGGGTAGGCAGAGTCAAAGGAGCAGCAGACAACATTAACCACATTAAGCCAAAATTAAAACTAGGCTGGGTTAGATGGAAAATTGTGAAAAGGTGACAAGTGGCTAGCTCGTCGCCTACACAATCACATACCCAAAACCCGATATACCATTCATTAGTCGCCTTTTACGACATGCTAGGCAACAACCACAGTTGGCACATTATTTTTAAATCCAGACCAAAATGATGGAACATTGGGAAGTGGCGTAAAGTTTAGTTAGTTAGTTTAAGTAGGTAAGTGGTTTCGCATATACTATAATTAATTAATAATAAATTGTTCAGACTGACACACCAATTCCCTAGTACCAAACTAAGCTTATGCTTGTACTATGGATACTAGGTGAACGGATAGACATACTTAAATACGTTTATAAACATCCATGACTCGAGTACAAATGTCCATGTTCATCACACGAAACATTTGCCCCTAGCGGGATTCGAACCCGCGACCCTTGGTTTTGTGGCCAGGGTCTCTGACCACTCGACCATCGGGCCAGTCAATATTTTGTAGTTAATAGCATCCAAACTTCATTACAAGTTTTTTCTCTGTAAATGTCTACGCGACATACTTAATACATTGTACGTTATATAATTACTTACTAACTAACTACTACTAAACTTCACGCCACTTCCCTAGCGGGGTAGGCAGGGAGAACCGAACACATGGCACGGTCCTTACACATATATACAAATTAGGAATTTATTGCTATTAATAATTAAGCTATCTATAGCACAAGCATAAGCTTAGTTTGGGACTAGTGAATTGTTGTGTCAGTCTGGAGAATTTATTTATTTATTTATCTATTTCGTCTCTATGCTTTCTAATTTAAAAGGCGTTACAGATAAACGACTATTTTTGGACACAAGCGCTTATGATCAAGTATGTACTTCATCGTAAGTAGCTGTGACCAAAATAAAACTTAACTGCCTATGTACACTAGTGTTTGTGCAAACTAGAATTTGTTAAATTATTTACTGCAAATACCAGGATTAGTATTCAAGACACGTAGAGTAAATATTTACTTTACTTGCAATAACATTCGTGCGTATACTCAGCAGTATAGTAAATACTGTGAATAACACCTTTCCATTTATTTCTCATCATTGGGAGCAAATGGAAAGACTGCTTGATCTGATGATGAGACCATGGGCAAAATTAACTGGATACCACTTACAAACACAGATAAAGAAAGAGAAACGCAGAGGAACAAAAATACACCACAAAAATCCAGGAATACTGTTTAAATCATTGTAGGTAGAGTGCCTATAGGGTCTCAAATCTTTCAAAATATATCACCTTAACAACTCTTAAACCTAAAAATTATAGATAGCAAGATAGAATAATAAATATATAAATAATTAAATAAATATCCCACATCATCACATTTATTGATCTGACTCCGAACTAAATAGCGTAAGCACTTGTGTTACGGATATCAGATTCAACAATGGTATTACTAATATATTCTTATATATTAGATATTAACACCCAGACACAGAACAAACACAAGTATTCAACACACTTATGTTTGTCTTGGGTGGGGATCGAACCCACAACTCTTGGCGCATAGGGCAGGGTCACTACCGAATGCACCATCGAGCCAGTCAAAAAGTCAGTCAGTCAAAAAATAAGATTAATTGCTATCTATAATAGAGTAAATCATTCGAACCAATTCTGATTTATGGCTAGCATCTCGTACTAATCCACCATTAGCAAACAACATATGGCGTGACACATCGACGTAAGCAGGCCTACAAAACTACACATTTAACTGCGCCTGCGCAACCGTGTAGGTACAAATGTTACTCGTTGTTGCTGATACTTTGTCTATCTAATCTGGTGTGGAATGTATCGGTTCGTTGTTTAAAACCACTTGCGCATACAGTGTAAAGGATGTTATTGGCTCGTACATGGATTTTGTCCTTGGGGTTAAATAATTTGATTGTATTTTCTCATCTTGGATTCAGAAGGTCTTCCACGAGAGCTTGAAGAGTCTATATCCTATATAGATACTTCAAGTCAGGACTCTTCAAGGGAGTCGGCCTACTGAAACGGCTTGCCTCAGCGGACATCTTTATCAGAAAATGTACCTTCGATTAGAACTATTCAAAATGAATTTCAGCTAGTAATTTGGGCAAAGGTTTGGGCAACTCAAGTCATATTTATTTTTCTCCTATGTATAAATCGATATCCTTGCATTATTATTTACTAGCTTCTGCCCGTGACTTCACTCGCGTGGTACATCGATGAAACATAGCCTATATGTAATTCGGGTGTATGAACTATATTATTCTAAAGTTTAATTAAAATCCATTGCGTAGTTTTTTTGTAAAAGAGTAACAAACATCAATCCATACATACAAACCTGGCAAGTAATTCTATCTGGCTCCCGTAGCTTCCGATTAAACAAGATTCATCAAAAACCTGTTAACCGTTTGCAACTGTGCAGCACAATTCCACATTATCCAAATGGTATCACTTCCATCAACAGAAGACGTCTTTGTTTACCTTAAGGGCTCAATACTGAATCGGCCATCGATATCGCTGTCCCGCAATTGTGTCTGTGGGTCACGAGTACCTCAATTTCCCAGAGCCCTCAGGAATGCAGCAGGCGCGGGATTTGCCTTAGGGTTGCTACTGTCATCATACATATATAACATCACGCCCATAATCCCCGAAGGGGTAGGCAGAGTCAAAGAGGCAGCATGCCCCTTCAACCACATTCAGCCAAAAATAAAGCCGGGCTGGGTTAGATGGAAAATTGTGAAAAAGCAGTGACAAGCGGCTTACCTGTCGCCTACTCAGTCACATACCCAAAGCCCGTAGACCATTAGTCTTACGACATGCTAGGCAAGAACCACAGTTGGCACATTCTTTTTTTTTTGTCCCAGATCAACATGGGCCAAGTCCCAGACCAACACGGGACGGTACTGTCATCGTCATGTCTATATTTGTCTTTGTTAGGGTTAGTTTAGACTGCCTCATTCTTCATATTTATTATACACAATTTAAAACAGATTTAAGATAGCCCTAAGTCCCGAGATAGTAATTAACCATGTTTTAGGAATCAGTACTTCCACATCAAGTATATGCTTAAGTACTTTCATATTGTAAGTAGTAGTTTTGTGTACATAATAGGCAAGGTGACTAAATCAATTCTGCTTAGTCCATCAGTTAGATTATAAAAAAATATTAAACACGCATTTTTTTATATATTTGTCATACAAACATTGACGAAGATACAATGCATTCATGTTGCACGTGACGTCACGCTTTCGTAATTTTTTTACTAAATGGTGACATCGCAAGCCTCCACTCCAAAACTTTGATGCTCTTTATCTTTGTGATTTTTTTGTTAAATTAATAAACTGAAAAATATGTGTAATCTAGTAATTTGTATAATCGAACTGACGGACTAAATAGAATTATAGTTTTTTAATGCAGTCATCATCCCTATTCATCCTTAAACATATTTACTATTGGGACGGCTAATAGTTAGTTTTGACATAAGCTTAAGCCATATTTTTCCGATAATTTATTTCATTTGGTGAGTTCAGTTGAGTGACAGTATTTAATCGACTGCTTGAACAATTGTCTGCGAACGGCAACTATCGGCAACCGACCGCAACTGGCCGCAACTGCTATCGTGGGCGGTCGCTGATATACTGCCGTAATCTCTAAGCCAGTATCCAGTATCAAGTTACTTCCCGACCTCTATCCTCTTTATTTATCCCAGAAAATAGAAGCAACATTTCAAACTGGGAGAAATCAGATTATGTTTGATTTATATTTGGTTATTTAAATGTATTTTTAATTTAAGCTTATATAACTTATATCTGAGAGATACTGTATTAATAATGTCCTCCTAACCGATATCGGTTACGGCGGCCAATCTCAACGAGGATTAGCCATCTGCGCAGGAGATATTATAGTGCACAAGTGTGTGCGCAAACACAGGTGCACTCTCTATTCCTTCACTCTCATAGTCCGGTGAGACGGCAATCCGACATGACCGGAGAGAGGTTAGGCGCAGGACCAACGGCTTAACGTGCTTTCCGAGGCACGGGGGTGATTAAACCGCCAACTTCCTGACTCCGGGCTGTTACTGAGTAATTTGAATATTGAAATACCCAGCCACAAATTTTTGGCCCGACCCGGGATTTGAACCCGGGACCTCTTGGTCCTTAGGCGGCGCATGCTACCACTAGACCAACGAGGCAGTCAATAGTCAGATACTGTATTATATATTGCTCTAATAGGTGTTAACTAAACATTTATATAATAAAATAAATTAAAGTGGCTACTTAATCGCAATTCGAAGGTTTGTGTTTCTATCTCTTTCATACTGCCTTTTGTAGAGTAGAATAGAAAGGCAAACATTGCCGTATCGTGACTGTGTGCCGTAGTATTAAGTAAACTGGAGAATTGAGGATATCGCGTCTAAATTGTGACTAGTATACATTTCGATCGTTAGAACGATCGAAATGAATGAAATAAAGATCGAAGATAGATAGAAAGTCGTCAGTTTTCTGAATGTCTACTTTGGAGTGTCATGTTTATGTGGTAGGTTGTTGGTTCATAGGCAGGTCTGGATTTCCTGCCCTTGCAACAGTTGCGGCATGGGCGGCGATCCATGACGGATTTTCACCTCCTCGTAAACAAAAAAAAAAAAAAAAAGGTCTGGATTTCTCAATTCTAAGTTCAGATGTATACAACTTGCTGAACGGTGAGGGAAAATATGCGAGGAAACCATAACTCTGAGTGTGTAACCGTGATAAATTTGATTAAAACCTCTGCCATAGCGGTCGTGTCAATATTTTTTGAGCTAATAAATGATAAACAAGGATTCAGACAGTCTCCTGAAACGATGTTTACAACCATACTTGCTAAATCCATGCTCATAACGCTAAGACGATGACATTTAAGTGTCGCACTGACAGCCCTGCACCTATTCGCTATCGCAAATTAACTAGTGGTTAAGCTAACTGTTGGCAGATGCCGCGGATACCCGCCTGTGTCCGGAATCTGATTGCGCCAATCACGGCAAATTAAACTTTTTGCCACCGCAATAAGACCCGTATCCTCGGTCCTATTAGTCGCATTGCGATTGCCTCATCCGAGTTGCGTCACATTACGTTCGTTCCTTGTTTATGGGACGATCGCGGTGTGTCCAGTAAATTGATCTTGCGGAATTAATTTGATGTACGATTAGTCGATTACCAGTTTTGAGAAACTTATTTGGTGTTGGGAATTCTTGGGATTGGTTTTAGAGTGATGTCTGACTGCACGCTAAGGATGGGGATTTTGGATGGCTACACGATTCTAGTAATGTTTCTAGAATGATCCAGGAAGTAATTATGAAGGAAATAGTTTAAAACTACCGTCATGGAAAAATTGCCTTGGCAAATTTTAGATTTTTCTAAAATAGGCTAGAAATCCTAATATTTTAATAAAGATTGATTAAATTAATTTGTCAATCGATGGTCATCACAATTACATAAAGCTCAAATTAAAAAAAAAAAATAATACGTGCAAAGATAAATCGTATTATCCTCGTATCTGTTACCCTAAAATTCTACAGCATTACTTGGAAGAAATGGCAATTTAAATACTCGATCTTCACACATACTGTTTGGTAGAATAATCAAAAGCAAATGACGCTGAAACCGGCGTTTGAGTTTAAACTGCAAATTGGATACCATAAGGCCAATTTCAACTCGATGATCTTAAATTCTGGCACAAAAAAAACTAAAGATGAGAATGACATTAGTAATTTATGAGACAAAATCATTAGGAGTGAGGATGATGATGATTTTTTTTTTTTATTATAACCTAATGACCAATCTGAAAACAGCTATCATAGTACATACTATGTACTTATACTAGGTAACGAATAGGCATAATTAGACATAAATGACTTAATTCATCAGTCATATTGCTGTGGCTTTATTAACAAATTTGCAGTCACTAACATAGATTAAGTAAACTTTGTTACTAACCAAAAATGGATCAATGTTACCTGAATAAATGAATTTAATTATTTTTATAATTATAAACAAGACTTTCTATCATTAGACTATATTGTTAACTATCTTGATTCAGTTAAGTAACTTATCAAAGGATACTTTAATAAGTCAAACAATAGAAAGAAGGCATATTTATCAAACAGAAAAGATACTACAGACGGATATGCCGCTCCTGAGAAAAAGTATATGATGAGACAGACGGTGACGAGGATGCATTAAGAGCCGATAATTGCGCTGCGCACGCGGCGATGGCTATCAGTTGATTAGATGCGCAGGCGCAGGCGACGCGGACGCACGCCCCGCTATAAATATCAGAATTATCAACGTATTTCTCCACTTTAGCACTTAATTTTTTAATTGCTCATGGTTATGGTTTTATCATCTTTCAAGCGGTGCAATAACGTCTATAAGTTGTTTTGATTAAATATGTAAACCTGGCAGACGGGGTTGCAATCAATGCTGGAGATTAATCGGTTCTTCAACGTTATTGATGGAATAAGTTTGTCATTTTAAGATCTTTCGCGCAATATTTAATGGACTGTGCAATGATTTCCACTAATATAGAAGAAAGAGATTTTAAATCATTGATTTGGAATGAGCTCTATTTTACCGCTGATTAAGTGATTTTGAATTTCACGTTTTTGCTGATATATTTAGACATCTCAATAAATCGGGAAATCATAAATTAAAAAAAAAAATTGTCAAATTCTCTTATTGTTTTAATACTGTAAACACTCCATTATAAGAATTGGCTCCATTGGCTCCATTGGCTCCATTAAAAGAATGGAGACTACCATTGTAATTACACTATAGGAACTATTATATACTAAACTATATGATCCGAAGTTTCATATGACTCATATGACTCTTCGTACATTCTTAGGTCCTACATTATCTTAAAACTCATTTATATCATACTACCTTCTTTATGAGAAGTGAATTACCTGTAAATGCACTGTCCTTAAGATCAAAACTGATTTGAAGTCGATTTGAGAAACTTAAAACGTTTACAACCATATTTTATTAGTATTGAAACCAAGTGGAAAAAAATGTCTCGTCATTCAAGTTCCGAGTAGGTGCCACCAATTACATCAGCTTTAGAATGAAGTGGGATAAGCCTGTGTCATTAGTCCAATTGATATAGTAACAGCTTGTCAGTGTATTTATCGATCTATATTCTTCTGCTGTTCTCATTACAAGTAATTATCGGGATTACCACGGATTAAATGAAGCAAGTGAACTCGTAAGCAAATCCGATGTGTATCGGCTAATGTCGGCGTGGGACGTACACTTGTCACTCGGAGGTGAATTAATTCGCGCCGGACACGCGACTGGGACTCGTTCGAGGCTCATTCATTAGCTGAATCAATTATCTAACGTCCAACGGCTTTGTAAATCAACAGCTCCCGGAGAAACTGTGAATAAAGATGTACTTGTTGATTTATTTATTGACGCAAATCGAAAATCGGATCGGAACGCAATCTGGCAGCTACTGCCAATATAAATAATATCATTGGCGGGTCGATAGTTAAAAGATCAAAAAGAAGAGAAAAAAGTGCTTTATTTTTATGTGACCGTAAATATCAAAAAGGTTTCAGTGTAATAATATTCAATGAATGTATCACTGGAATTAAATGATTGATTAAATCCGGAATAAAAACATTGAAAAACATTATTTGTTTACTTTTCTTTTTATAAATTTCACCGTCGAAGTTTGCATTTTACTTGCTTTCTCCAAGATATCGTCACCAGCTTTTAAACCTACCATGATTTGTATGTTATATTTGTTATAAAATATATTAAGCTTTTGTATTTATCTTCTAATCGTTTCCTATGTTCTGGATTCAATCAAGGGCTAATTTCGGACCTTAGCAATGAATAAGCAGCGCTATCACGTCGGGTGTGGGACGCGGTCGGATTAACTCCTGCGCGGGCGCAGCTGCAGCCGCAATCCCATTCATTAAGCGAGGAATCAATTACTTGCTAACGGTTGTCGAGTGGCACGTAAATCAACAGTCTAGTCCGACTTCGGACGCGGTCTCGTGTGGTATTGTTAACGATAACCATTTCGATTCAACTACGTTTCAATTCAGACTTGGTTTTCATGGTGATAGGTCAGGTGAGGCGATGTAAATGCGCAAGCGATCGATGTTTAACAATTCTTGTTGCTTTTTGTATATCAGAACGAGTTTCTGTGCAATTTCGAAGTTTCTGTAAACTATTTTGTTGACATATACTATACGACCATTCAGTTTGGAATGAATATAGCTTATTCATAAATTCATCTTCGTTTGTGTTTTTCTATGTTAATTTCTGCTTTCTACCGTTTTTCTTTGTTTGCTGTTTTATTATAGTTATTATATAGGTATTTGTAATTCTTGACATACTTGCAAGCTATAAAATCGACACAGTTCTTGTGATAACTCTGGCTTTGAAAATATCTATTGATATGATTGTATGAAACCGTAGAGCTTGTATAAAAAGGATTATGAATGTTGAAGAGGCGAGTGAGGTGTGTAAGGACCGTGCCATATGGCGTTCGGTTCTCTCTGCCTACCCCTATAGGAAAATGGCGTAAAGTTTAGTTAGTTAGTTAGTTAGGAATATGATAGCTAGTAGACTGTATGCTTGTTTACTGTCCTTAGTGTTTTAAATATAATCAAATTTTTTGTATTCCAATTCAGTCATAATCGCATTCGTTTGGGGTTTCTAACTAAATTCCTTACACGCCTTCTTAAATATTTTTTCACGATTTGAAATGTTCAAGTTAAGAGCAACAAGTTGAATTAACATTGATTTTACTAACTGCAGTACTTCGTTTGGTCAGCGGTATTGTATCTTCCTTTTTCCACACGTCTACAATAAGCTAGTCATCTGTGACTTTAAACGCTGTTCCGTTCGTGAAGCTAATGCACTTATAACTCGAACCCTCCTTAACTGGTCTTATGATGAAACTGAAGAACTTATAACAATTAAAAGATGAATAATCCCGTCCAAGCCTTTCCACGTACATCACCCAAACAAACATCCACTAGCTTACAATCACTATTGCCTACACATTATATTCAATACACATCCATTTTCAAATGCCTTTTGGAATTCTTTTACAGTTTAAAATAAAATAATAATTTGTTTTTATTGCCTTAAATTTGTTATTTATTGCGTCCTTTCCGCATTTTTACTTAACCCTATGTTACTGGAAATCGTGTAACCTTCCTCCATAGAACAGACAATGCCTAGTGTGGATGTCAGCCTAACCTGTAATGTACATTTTGTTTTCTAGCAATAAATATATGTATATATATTTTTTATTTTAGTTGTACATGAAATTGAAAATTCAGGTGGTCTAACCCCTATTAATTTTGAAAGACAGCCAACAATTACAAAATACCAACCGCAGTCCAATTAATACAGCAAATTACTCCGATTCACTTAATGGGGTCCCAATCAATTACCAATTTCCGCAGCGGCACCTGTTATTAGCCGTCAAATTTCGTATTCGCCACGGCAAACAGTCCGCCATTATGTTGATGACCAGCATTAAGGGCCCAAACCTTCGCTTGGTCTTCACGACCTTAGGGTTACAAATAGTAGGTGACAGGGTTTTGCCCCATGTTGGTCTGGGACTCGAAAATAATGTGCCAACTCTGTTCCTAGCATGTCACAAAAGGACTAATGGCTTAAAGGTTTTGTGATTATGTAGGCGATGAGCTAGCCACTTGTCACTGTTATTCAAAACTTTCTAGATTTATTTTATTTATTTATTTATTGGGTTTACCAGTAATTGTTACACTGAAGATTACATGTTTACAGAGAATTGTTATTCTTAAGTCTAAGTGTACAATAGTAATTCGGTAAACACAGCATGCATAGAAAAAGAAAAAGTATAATCGTGAAGCTAAATTGAGTTACACAGTTAAACAAAGAACTATCATGAAAAAAAAAAACCATATAAATAATTATCATGAAAACTAACACTCAAAACTCAACACTGTGCAGTTGATACACATATAAGATTGATTTACATCTAGCCCAATCGATTTTTGGCTAAATCTAATATAAATGTGGTTTAAAGAGCTCATTGTTCTTTGGCCTACTCCTTTGGGGGGCGTGATGATATGTTTGTATGTATGTACCTCACAGGGTCAACCCGGATGCAAAGACCAAACACGATGGTCATTAGATACTAGAATAGCTTCTAATAGCCCATAAAAATTTGATATGTACAATGAGAGATATAAAATTAATCGTAACTAATATTATAATGCGAATGTGAGTTTGTCTGTTAGGCTCTCGTAAGCGTATATACAACTCCTCAACAGACTAGCGTGATATCTTGCACACTTAATCGCACACAAGGATTGTTTCCGAGGTTAATTTACAGACATACTTACATTATAATATAGGTACATTGCGTCGCCCAAACCAAATGAAAAACACATTTATATTCTGTTAATTTTTTTTTTCTAGTACACTATTCCCTTTGACTCTGCCTACCCCTTCGGGGATTATGGGCGTGATGTTACATTTTATTCCTCTTAGTAAAAACTTATTTATTCTTGTATTTTACCAAATGTTTCAATATATGTTACTAGTTTCTGCCCGCGGATTTGCTCGCGATGTACATCGATGTAACATAGCTTTTATGTTATTCTAATGTATAAGCTAATTCTAATGTAAAAATCTATGCAGTACTTTTGCGTGAAAGAATAACAAACATCCATCCAAGCTTTCGCGTTTATAATATTAGTAAGATTTATAACACAATCATATAAATACTCTTTTGATGATTTTTTTTTAAACTAAAGTATGAATAATTAATAAACCGCCTATCCCTATCGTAGTAAATTTACTACTACTCAAGTAGTAAATTCTATGTATTCGCTGATAATAATGTTCCTCTTCGGAATCTGTCGGAAGCTGTGCAATGCCCATTCTTCAGAAAAGTAATTTTTAGAATATACTCAATTGTCAGCCCTGCGTCTAGCGGAACTGGCCAGCCCACGCCCTGTCGGATGCGGCGATATTACAGGTACGGCACAGACCTAATCTGCGCTGGAGGCAATCATTTCGTCAAGCCCACGCCGCGCAGGCGCAGACCTCGCCGGCCCGACCACTCTGACTCATTACAGCTGATTAATTAATTACAGCCGAAGGTTTTGATGAATCGCTCGCAGTTAAGTGCTCCGAACGAGGTGTCAATATGGATGGGAACGGGTTTCTTAAAGTACCTAATCCTACTCACAATGAAACGGATTTGTGTTGCTAAGCCGGTTCGGCTGAAGAAGTGAATGGAGTATTTAAGTACTTATATTTATTTATATAGATACGTTTTGTTTTAGGTTTTGTTTTCTGTGGTCCGTGTCCGTTTCTATTGTATTCCAATTGTTTTAATTGAGCACTATCTATGCTAAATTTATACAATTGGACAAATAAGCAAAAATACACTATATTGGTATCTCTATTGAGCAATAAAATGGATGTGGAGTTGTTACAAACGACTACATAAACTGTTTGAAACTCCAAACGGTTAGCTTTAGTAAATTGTAATATAATCCCATTTAAGACCTGGTAAGCGTACTTTAGTTTACATTTCTGATATCTAGAATTTCTAGCCTTCAATAACAAAATTACCACAATCAATAATATCTAACGGGCGAGTCGAGCTACTCGTAAATCAGTGGGCCCATTACAGAGCCTTGTGCGACTCCTGTTTATCCTGCGGAACACCGGCGGGCACACGGTCGAATGCCTCCGGCCGATCGAGATTGGGCGCCTAATTGGCAAAAGACTACACACAACTTCCGATGCGAGTAAATTAAGTCCAATTGGCAACAGTTACATTTTAATGAATTATAAATAAAAAAAAATGGTTCAATAAAATGGTTACAGTTATTTTTTAACAGGCACTCAAAAATAATGGAACCAATGATCCTATTTTTCGCTTGGTTCATCAATATGCAAGTATTTCAAGTCGATGTCTCGATTAAGAAACGATTTGCATTTTACAAAATGTTAAGCCACTTCGCGTTCTTTAATCACTATTATTAAAATGTTTATAATCGTTTATTCACTAGTTAAGCAAGATCAATAAATTATAAAATTACACAAGTTTTTTACTGATAATTAAAAAAATATAATGAAAAAGTTACACTTAAGTGGAAGTAAATTTATTATGAACGCAGAAGGCCGAATATCAAAAGACTTATTAATTAGCACAACTAATTGTAAACAGATTAATTAATTCATGGTGGTCCACCGCTCAAATGACTGTACCAATAATAAAATAAAAAAGGCTATAAAATAATAAATAAAGTGGAACCAAATACCGTGAAAATATTTTACGAGATATGATAAGAAATAATGAGGAGAAAGAACGAGTATTCGCCCAATTTTACTGATTGCTATATATTTTACTGGACAGCCAAATATTCAAAATTCTTGTTATAATATTTATATTATAATAAAATTTATTATAGTTTTTTTTATTGTTCTATATAGGTTTCTTTAAAATTGTGTGTCATTCAATTTAGTTCAATTACCTTTTACTGGACATTTTGTGTATTATTGATAATATTTATACATAAAAAATGTATTTGTTCTGATATAGCTCCCAGCCAGAGATAACACACAATCACAAATACAGAATTTACAATAATAACATTTTATTTAAAAGTGGAATTCTGAGGAAAAACTCATAAAATCTTTTAAAAGTTCCGCTTTGCTTAACAGCCAGTAACAGACAGGGTAAGAAACGGAAAACTGAATTTAATTTCTCGCAAATCACGGATATTTTACTGGTGTAAATGTAAATAAAGTGTTGCCGGCAACCGTAAATCAGATCATTACATAGCAGTAAACATGGCGGTCACAGGGTAGCGTGATTAATGCTTTACGACTTGAAATGCATTGCATACTTGCTCCCGTTGAATGTGTAAATAAATGAAGTAAATACTAGACCGGGTTTGGTCATCAAATTCAAATTCAAAATGTCCTTATTTATGTAGGCTTCAAGAAAGCACTTGTAAATCGTCAGACATGAATCTACCACCTATCGAAGTGTGAACTTGTCAGTGGCTTTAAATTCCTTTTTACATTCTGGATTTAATTTGGTTGTTTTCTCTAAACGTTACAGACCTTTATCATGTCTGGTCAGTCACAGACATTTTAGATTTCGTATAGACTTGACACAGACAGATGTCGCTACAGGCATCATTTAGACTGATTGAGAGATAAAACCGAATAAAAACGTTATTATTTTCCTTTTAAAAAATGCTTTTTTCATAAAATAAGTTATTTACGTCATTTCTTAGATAATTTATTAAATTTTGGTGAATAACATGAATAGGTATAAAATATTTTCTTCAGAAGCAAACCAAAATAATATTTGTTTTAAAACCATGAATTTTACACAGATGGCGTATTATTACTAAGAAACAACTAACCTGTGCTTGTAGCGCCATCTTGTATTATTCCTGACAAACAGACTAAACTTTGCTGTAGTTCCAATTACTCACCACTGTCGCTGTTCTTGCGCGAGTTATAGCAGTAACTTTTCAAGTATGGGCAGTGACCCTCTGTTGTATACTTATTATATTATTACTCTGTGCCTTTAGGAACAAAAATATATTGATATCTTGAAATTTAAATGTTATTCGTCTGTAAACAGTGGTGGTGGCTTAATGTCCGTTGGTTCAAACCTGTGTATTTTTAAATTTAAAAATGTATGAATGTATTTTTAACTAGCTTACTGGTGAAGGAAAATTTGCGCAAATAACCGCGGATGTGTTGTAACCATGATCTAATTTGTATAGTTTCCTATTTATAAGTTAGCAAGATCAAATGGTTGTCGTTTCAATCTAATAACGTAAGCCTTCAAATGTAGAACAATGTTCCAATCAAAAATCTTTAACTTAAGTTTCATCTCAATAAGTGGTTTGGCGTGAAAACGCAGGTAATAGATAAAATATATTATGACCCAGACTGTTATGTGAATCATCCTTTATTTCAATGGCATCTCATTCAGAATTTTTTCTCATGTGAACCGCAATTACTAACTTAACTGCATTACATGCAAAATACGCTTTTTCATAACAAAAACCTGTTTTTTCGTAAAAACGAGTCTGCGGTGAACCTATATCGTTTGGTTACATTTGCGTGAACAACAGTGAGGAACATGCGTTCAGAATTCCAACTACGTGGCAAATTCAGTTTTTTCCATACTTATAAAATACAACTAGAATAAACTAATAATATAAGAGTATTATAGTCCATCAAGTCTAAGAAGTACCGTTTGACAGATATGACAAATTGACGATTAAGGATGGGATCAAAGAAATCGATTTCTACAATATCCGAATTTTAATATGACTTCGTTTGAAAGATTTAAATTTATTTGTAGTAATTATGACTTGTACATTTTGTGATAAAATAAAAATAACTTCATAAATCCATGGTTTAAACAAAAAGTTATTGAAATTTAGAAAGTTACGCTTGTACAAAGTTGTTTCGGTGTGAAAAATGTGAAATGTCAAACGGTACTTCTTAGATTTCATGGACTATATGGCAGACTTACTCGTAATATGTTGAAAATAAAAATTTGTCTTCTACATTCTAGACTTCAACTCTCAATCAAATCCGGGCGTGTACTTTGGACGTTGGTATTTATCAAATTCAAGTTCATATTGTTTATACATAGAGCATTTTATAAATTATGCCCTTAAATACACACATAAATATACATAACTTCACAACTATAATCAATGTGACAACAAGTCCCTTTAACCACATTCAGACAAAAATAAAACTGGGCTAGGTTAGATGGAAAATTGTTAGCATGTTTCCTACACACACCCAAAACCCGATATACCATTAGTCGCCTTTTACGACATGCTAGGCAAGGAACGTAGTTGGTGCATTCATTTTAAGTCCCAGACCAACATGGGACAACATCCTATAAATAAAGCCTTTCCTTTTTTTCATTCTGTCTTTAAAATCACCACAACATTATCGGTGGTGTCGTTATTAATATTATATAACAGTATGGTATGGTAAGTTACTGTTACCTTTTCTATACTGTGGCAGCCGCCTCGCCGGCTGAGTAATAAAAACGTTAAAAAAATATAATATTAAGGCCGATTGGTGCGCTCTGTTTCGCCTGAACTTAACCCCGCATTGTGTGGCGGCGCTAGGGCTGCCACCGGCGAGCTTTTGTCATTTGACTAGTTATATATCTTTTCGTCCTAATTTTTTTAAAGAGAAAAGTAATAAATTAGATTACATATCCGCCGGTTTGCATACTGGCAAAATAATGTTTAAAAATAGTTTCTTTGTTTTTTTAGACTAGCAGTCATAGCGGTGGTAGCTTAACCGTGGAGTGCGGGTTCAAACCTGGGCACGTACCTCTGGATTTTTCAAGTCTATGTACGTATTTATACCACTAGCTCGACGGTGAAGGAAAACATCGTGATGAAACCTGCAAATTCAAAAAACTTTGTATTTATAATCATGATCCAAAAATTGTCTCATATCTTAGGGTTACGTAGGTCAGATCGGCAGTCGCTTCAATGTAATTACCAGACTCGCTAAATCCTGGATCATGGTCTAAGCGGACCCCGTCTAAGCACGGCACATAACGCTAGGAAGAAGATGTTTGTTTAGACTAGCAACCCGCCATGGTTTCGCTTCGCTCCACACATAACAATATTTTCTAAATTGCTTGACAAGCTTTCATTATACCTGATATTTGAACTTTCCTCCCATTTGGAATATATCGAACCTGCGGTATTTTGTATCGCGTTGCATCATTCGATCAAACAGCCTATTAGTTAGTATATTCCGATACAGTAAGCCTACTGCTTAATGACTAAATCTTAAATGCGCCTCCATGCAAGTGCATTAGCTGCGTTCTGTCGCAACGCGGTGGCGAATCAATCATCGGCGAGTTCCCGGTAAATTGAGACGAGACCAGAAGCGATTAAGACGCGGGTGTCACCCCGCCCGGCCCACACGGCAAAGAGTAGGATACAGAAGGCATTGCTATTTTCTTATTCTAACATACATAGATAACATCACGCCCATAATCCCCGAAGGGGTAGACAGAGTCAAAGGGGAAGCAACCCCTTAACTACGTTCAGCCAAAAATAAAACCGGGCTGGGTCAGATGTAAAATTGTGAAAAAGTAGTGACCAGTAGCTAGTTTATCGCCTACACAATCACATACCCAAAACCCTTTATACCATTTGTCGCCTTTTACGACATTCTAGGCAAGAAACACAGTTGGCACATTCTTTTGAAGTCCCAGACCAACATGTTTTAATGGGTTGGGTTAGATGGAATATTGTGATTTCTTATTCTTTTATTTTCTTATTTGGAACTAGAAAAATGTATATATGGCAATTCGTCATCTTCCTAGCGGTATGACCCGTGCTTAGGGTCCGCTAAGATATAAAAAAAAATATACGCGTCGAATTGATAACCTAATTTTTTTCCGTCGGTTAAAAAATGTTTTTTTATCAAAAATAAATAATGCGATGACTAACTAATTCTTAAAAAAATACATGAAATAATAACAAAAGTAAAAAGTCCATTAAACAAATTAACGAATGTGGTAGACCCACTTCAAAGACGCACACCTTTAGTCACAGAAAATCAGTCATACTTACAGTAAGTAACTAAATACTAACCTTCTATGTCTGATTATTCTTTGTTCCATCTCATCGTCTTCCTAACGTTTTACTTATATTGCTTGTGGACTAGTTACCATTAAACCGCCACCGACTGCTCTGAGTAACGTAACTATACCGTTTGAGGTCCATGACAATAGGCTAGATGACTAAATAATTCTGTTTAGTCCATACATTGCATTCAAGATGCGCGTGACGTCACGTTTTCATAAACATTTTACAAAATAGTGACGTCGCAAGCCCCCATTCCAAAACTTTGGTGCTCTTTATCTTTGTGATTTTTTGATCATTTGATAAAGCGAAAAATATGTGACTAGTATTTTTGTATAATCTAACTGACGGACTAAATCATAGTTTTTTTAATGCAGTCATCATCCCTATTAAACTACCACCGCTCTGAGTAACGAAACTATATCGTTTCAGGCCCATGTACACTTCGTCGCTTGGGATCCTTGCCTGTCTGTTCTCTCCTCTTTGCCCCATACCGCCTACAAAGTTGCATGCTAACATCCCACCGCGGCGTTGCTCGGAGCTAATTCGCGAAAGCAAGCTCATTGAACTTAATAATAATCACGTAAACAAATGGACCATCAGACCACGGATTAGAGAGCAAAGCGCAAGTATTCGTAGCTGTCACATGAATATCGTGTTGAATTAATCCAATAAAAGCTTAGGAAACGTTGCTATCGGATAACAGGATTGGTCCAGTTTTGAGTGTAGTAGCAAACACAAGTCGGATTCGACATAATATGTCGAAATTCTAATGTCTTGGCACTAACAGTACCCAAAACTTCTGTTCTGTGTAGGGTGAAAGAAAAGTTGACAACGTCCATCGCTTAAGTACGAGCCGCATATCGTAACAGACAGAGTTACATTCCCATTTATAATGTTAGTAAGTAAGGGATAAAAAATTGCATCAATCTAGACTAGACACATCATCTTCCTAGCGTTATGTCCCGTGCTTAGACGGGGTCCGCTTAGACCATGATCCAGGATTTAGCGAGTCTGGTAATTACATTGAAGCGACTGCCGATCTGACCTTCGTAACCCTAAGATAGGGGAACCAGACAATTTTTGGATCATGGTTACAAATTCAAAGTTGTTTGAATTTGCAGGTTTCATCACGATGTTTTCCCTCACCGTCGAGCTAGTGGTATAAATATGTACATAGATTTTTTTAAATCTAGAGGTACATGCCCGGGTTTGAACCCGCACTCCTCGGTTAAGAGGCGCGTGTCCTTACCATTGAGCTACCACCGCTCCCAATCTAGACTAGACACATATGATATTTAAATGAAAATTATAAATATAAATATCAGACTACATCTCATACATTGATCTGACTCCGAGGCTGCGCTCCGAAGTAAGTAGCTTAAGTAGGTGTGTTACGGATATCAGAATCAACAGTGGTATTACAAATATATAATTAAATATAATATATTAACACCCAGACACAGAACAAACACAAGTATTCATCATACAAATGTTTGTCCTGGGTAAGGATCGACCGAACTCACCACTCTTGACGCATGGGGCAGAGTTACTACCGAATGCGCTATCGAGCCAGTCTATTATGTAATTCATACACCAATGATACGCTTAAATTAAGAAATTTAGAAAGAAACTTCAAAACGTAGTGTCGTTATAGACAGCCCTTGGAATTGATCTAAAACTGCGCCGGCGCATATGTGGTAAGCTCGGCTTAGCACACTTTCGTACTATCAGTACACTCGGCGGCGTAAGAAATGAAAGATATACATACAGAGAAACAAGAGGGAACAGGTAGAAATAAATATAAACATATCATCTTCATGTAAGTACATACAATAGGGATGTGGACGCCATTTATATTTAATTTTGAAATATCAGTTCTGAAAAAGAAAGTTTCGTGGTATATCGTATTGACTTTGAATTATATTGAGGTTAAGATTTTTAATTTTACAAAATCTGCTTAATATTTAGTCAGTAAACTATACGAACTGGTGACGTCATAAGTTGACAAGCCCATAAAAAATCTATGAAGTGATTGCGTTTTGACAGATTTTAAAAAGTATCTCAAATGACTTGCCATTCAACATCCCTTTTGTATTGTCCCATGTTGGTCTGAGTCTTAAAAATAATGTGACAACTGTGTTTCTTGCCTAGCGAGTCGTAAAAGGCGACTAATAGTATATCGGGTTTTGGGTATGTAATTGTGTAGGCGACGAGCTAGCCACTTGTCACTACTTTTTCACAATTTTCCATCTACCAGTTTAATTTTTGGCTGGATGTGATTAAAGGGGCCTACTGCCCCTTTGACTCTGCCTACTCCTTTGGGGATTATGAGCGTGATGTAATGTATGTCTACAATTGTATCTACTTATACATATTATGTGCATACCAGATTAGGATACACACTTTTTGATAGAAAACCATTTTTGATAGCGACGAAAATAGAGAGTTGTATGCCAAACAAAACACGCGCATTGTTCACTTATAACATGTATATTAAAAAGTAACTGATTTTCCTCTATGTTAAAAAGAGCATGTCTATGGTATCAAAACCGTAAAATCTGCTATTTTACAGAAAATAATGTATTGACCAAAGGTGTTATATGTAATAATATATAGCCTATAACCTTCCTCGATAAATGGGCTAACTAACACTGAAAGATTTTTTCAAATCGGTCCAGTAGTTCCTGATACTAGCGCGTTCAAGCAAACAAACTCTTCAACTTTATAATCTTGGTATAGTATAGATTTTTTTTCTTTTTGCCTTCCATGTTTCACCCTCCCGACTGTACTGATAAAAAAGATCATCTACCTCGCTAGTCTCTTAGCGTCATCAACTTGGTACTTTCTGATAAGCGGCGCATCTCGCCCGATGCTATCTGCCGCTACGATGCGCACGCGACGATTCGACGCCATTACGCCGAGAAGCGCGCTTATCTTTACATCAAGTATAAATCAAACTTAGAAGTAGGTCTTTGTTTTGATTTGTAATTGTTGTGATTGGACGTTTAGGAAGTACTAGACTCGCTAAATTCTGGATTTTGGCTAATACGACTAAGCACGAGAGTTAACGCCATTGAGCTATTATTTAGTAATAATAGTTCAATGGGTAACGCTAGGAAGATGATTAATGCTTGTATAATTGGTTTATTAATAACCAAGTCTCTGTGATGACCTAATAATTTAATGTATATTATAACAAAAAGTAAATATGTAGTATTAGTTACTATTTGAATGTTGCAGCTGCAGTTTGAAATAGAAAAAATTAAAATAACGCCAGATCTTTTTTGTTCTTCCTATTCTTCAGCAGTTAATTTGTTAGTAAGTTGTAGATCTTATATTGCAACAGCAACAGGGGCTAAAATGTCATAAAATTATAAATCTTTATATACCTATATATAACAATTTCGTGTCTCAGTGTTAGTTGCCATACTCCTCCGAAACGGCTAAACCGATTTTGATGAAATTTTATATGTACACTTGGTAGGTCTGTTATTAGTTTGTTATCTAATTTTCATACCTCTAAGTAATAAGGGTGGTCCACCCCAAAGCTATAACTTGAGAACGGCTTTACCGATTTCGCTTATTCTTTTTAGTTGTGTTTGTTACTGTAGTACTGTATAACTGTCTAGCCGTACATGCTTGGGTCTAAACCCGCACTCCTCGGTTAAGAGGCGCGAGTCCATACCATTGAGCTACCACCGCTCCATTTATAACATAAAGTAAGATACCTATATTCGATGACCAAAAAACCGAAAACTGTGTGAAATAAGATCTCTTAGAACTTACAACAATTCGTAGAATAAGAATCACACAAACTCAAAACACCAGTGCACTATCATCCTCTTAAAAACCATAAGAATGCATTATACAGCAACAAAAAAGTAAAAGTACGCAGGTCAAAGGTTAACCCTAGCCGATGCATATAAAATAAAATGCGTCCGTCTGTTTGATTACCCACATCAATCATGAGCCGGGAATTAACAAGACGGATTCGTATTAGCGTGTATGGTATGATTCCTGGCTTAAAAATAATAGGACGATTAGAATGGTAAAAGGAAAGGTAGCTCAATAGGTTCACACATTTTTTTTATAGACGGTACCTAAGTTAAGTTATCAAACATTATTAAATTCCTTTTTTTTCTTTATCTAATACTCGAAAAATTACAAAGATACAGCGCTTTAAAGGTCTGAAATGGGGCGCTTTACGCAAAATACAGACCTAGTGACGTCACGCGATAATTTAACGAGCTGTATTTTCGTCATGTTTGGTTTACCGAATAAAAAAAAAATACGTAATCCATTTTTTTGTAATCTCAATAATGGACTATAATTTTTTTTTAAGTAGACTAGCCTATTGTTAACCTCCGCCTCACAAATAGTGTTGTTCAAATGCAGGTATCTACGTAGATCTAGATCTACAAATCTAAGCACTTACTTATATGTACCAAGTTGTTTCATCAGCTCTCTGGTGAAGACATGCACAATCAAATAACTATGGATGTATCTAATACTAACAGTATTCATTTCTTATGGTTCCCCTTATAGGAGGATCCCATTGTCCCATGTTGGTCTGTGACTTAAAAATAATGGGCCAACTGAGTTTCTTGCCTAGCATGTCGTAAAAGGCGACTAATGGTATATCGGGTTTTGGGTATGTGATTGTGTAGGCGACAAGCTAGCCACTTGTCACTACTTTTTTAGAATATTCCATTTAACCCAGCCCAGTTAAATTTATTGGCTGAATGTAGTTAAAGGAGCCTACTGCCCCTCTGACTCTGCCTTCCCCTTCAGGGATTATGGGCGTGATGTTATGTATGTATCTAATAGAAGGGTTAGGACTTTCAAATGGTAGTCTAGGTAATATCAGTGTAACGTCTAGATTCACTAAAACCCAGATGGTCTTAGCAGACCCTAACTAGGAACCGGACATGTCGCTAAGATGATGAACATGATGACGATGATAGAATTACTACAGCAACAGTATCATGATGATGATGATAGTATATGATGATGAATGAATATGATTTCTACGTCCAATGCTTATATCATTCGTCTTAATAGTCACCAAGTCTCTAAGCAGACCAAGGAGTACGAAGTTTCAACACAGGATACATATCTGAGTATCAGTAGAATAGGCTGTAATCTTTGATTTATGAATCAATGGCACTATTTGTCATCACCACTGAGCTTTGAAAGTTAAACCAGTTCACCGTTACATTATCTGTTTTTTCACTCATGCCTACGTGTTAACGTAAAGCTTCTCTTGTCATAGGATTAGGGTTTAAAATAGTTCAGCAGTCCGTTCCTGATGAGATAGAAGTTACAATTGCCGATTACATCATCAATGTCCCCGATCGATGTATCGAGACACGCGAGTCAAATCGATTCGATATCTCGCTTCGAATCACCTCACCTTGAGTACAGTAAACGATGTGGCAGTGAATCGTATTCGATCACAATCTTGGAACTACAAGTAATTTTTGAATTGAATATTTTTTATAACTGAACAAAGCAATAAGAGTTTATTGTAAAATGCGTTGTCTCAAAGCACGTTATAGGGAATGTGTCTCTTTTCTCACCTTATGCTATGGTTACAGATTTGCGGACGTTATGCATATTCCTTAAGTATAATTTTATTCATAATGAGAAGCTATACCACCATAAACATGTATTCACATAACTATTCATATTTAGCCATGGTTTTATCTGGACTAGTGCTCCCAATTATTACAAAACCGATAAATTACTTTGATGTTTAAAAACTACAAATATTTTTCTCAGTGCATTATAAAACATACATACCATAACATCACGCCCATAATCCCCGAAGGGGTAGGCAGAGTCAAAGGGACAGCAGACCCCTTTAACCACATTCAGCCTAAAATAAAACTGGGCTGAGTTAGATGGAAAATTGTGAAAAAGTACATACCCAAAACCCGATATACCATTAGTCACCTTTTACGACATGCTAGGCAAGAAACACAGTTAGCACATTCTTTTTAAGTCTCAGACCAACACGGGACAATGGGCTGGGTTAGATGGAATATTGTGAACAATTTTATTTTAATAAATATTGTTGTATTTAATTATAAATGTAAATAATTGCTTCACGGTTCCATTCTGTACGCTGTTCCTTGACCATTTACAGAGAAGAGGTACTCCATGCCTATTTTCTAACACTTCACTCCCACTCAAAATTCAGTCTTAATTTGAAGAGTGCATGATTCATTATCGACTTAGAAGTGCATAGCATGACTAATGAAACATGTAATTAAAGGAATTAGAAACCGATCGGTGCTTGCATTAGCGACAAATTGTTTGATGTTGTCATTAGACGGCCGGTGTTTTGACGGGCGTCGTATGGTCTCGGCTCACTGGTTTCGTTGGCTTTCTATAAATAATACTTGCTGTATAATTGTATTACGGAGTATATTACATGCATTACTGATTTTGTATGTCTCATTGTGACTTTCATTTACATAGCTTAATGAGGGTTTTCAAAAATACAAAAACCGCCAGATGGCACGAGGGAGTCTCGTGGTCTTATCACTGTCGCTATTGGCTCCTTGTTGACAGAATGTCAGTTTGGTCTGACAACTAACCAATGAGGAGGGGACAAGACCGCAAGTCACAGTTACGCCATCTTTTGGATGTTTAAATTCAAAAACCCTTATTGATATACAATTTTACTGACTTAACTATAGAAATTTCTAATTCCATTGGCTGCTGGGGATTATGGGCGTAATTATATGTATGTATGTATTCCATATCAAATCGTTTCTTATGATTACTTAAATGATAAACGTTTTAGCTGTTATATTGTTTATTGTCTAGTATATAAAGTACAATATGCTTAGTTGTAGATAGAGAATCTATATTTTAGTGTAAACAATTGTTATGATATTTACAGTTGTTGCCTTCTAGTTGTTTTTTTTAGGTTTCTAGTTCATATAATTAAATTACGATATCAAAACGATAAATTGAAATAGCGCCTTTGTTAATATCCGTCATGTAAGTAAACAAATTACAAGGTTATTTTTAGTGTTTGCTTAATTATATTAGATTTGATTTGATTTATATATAAAAATATTCCATATCATTCCAAACTATATAACATTTCCGTTACCATTACTCGCTATGCACTTGTCCATCGGTCGCGTTCACGAACAAATAAATCAAGCTATCCCAACAAGCGGAGTCGGTCGGATCAGCGCGTCACCAATATGGGTCAGATGCGGCCTAGACAATGGCCTAACGGTCCACTAAACTGTAGCCACACATTTTAGCTTTCTCGGGATAATATTCTTACATTTTGTACGTAAATGTTTAAACAAATTTTAACGGCAAATATGAAATTTGAGAACCAAACTAAATAATCCAATTAGTTTATTGTAGATGTGTGTGTGTATATTCTAATTTGACTCGTCCACTTCTTTCCGATCAAAAGATCAAATGGACATTGTCACTTCAATCTTCTTAAATAAATAAATAAATAATGACTGGCCCGTTGGTCGAGTGGTCAAAGACCCTGGCCACAAAACCAAGGGTCGCGGGTTAGAAACCCGCTAGGGGCAAATATTTTGTGTGATGAACATGGATATTTGTACTCGAGTCATGGATGTTTATAAACGTATTTAAGTATGTCTATCCGTTCACCTAGTATCCATAGCACAAGCTTATAAGCTTAGTTTGGGACTAGGGAATTGGTGTGTCAGTCTGAAGAATTTAATTTATTTATTTATAAATGATCGAAATGTAAAACAAACCTCAAAAATAAATAAATAAATATCTGATGACGTCACATACATTGATCTGACTCCGAACTAAGTAGCTAAAGCACTTGTGTTACGGATATCAGAATCAACAGTGGTTTTACATTTGAATATTTAATTATTAACACCCAGACACAAAACAAATACAAGTATTCATCACACAAATGTTTGTCCTGGACGGGAATCGATCCCAAAACTCTTGGCGCATGGGGTAGGGTCACTACCGAATGCGTCATCGAGCTAGCCAAATAAACACTTTTCAAGTTTAATAGGTACTGTAATATATTTCCTATTTGATTTTCTTCATTTTCTCTCATCGTAAAATGTTTAATTAAAGACTTCTGTTGATACTTAAATTAATAACTACTGTGTAGACTTTGCTTATCAGAATCGCCTCATTAATTAACAATATTAGCATCCTTATCTCACTTCTAGATTATCATTTGTATTATGCTAATACATAGTTCGCGATATTACAGTCGTTAGATCTGATGATAAGTAAACCTATCGGACCGACATCGCTTGTGATATTGGAGAATGCATAATCTAATAACGCTTTTGCACATAGCAACTGTTTAAAGTACTTTAGATCGGAGCTGTCAAACATAGATAATAACTAACTAACTAAACTGCACGCCACTTCTCTAGCGGGGTAGGCAGACGCCATAAACAACGCCATAAATAAATAATTATAATCTATACTTATAATAAATCTGTAGAGAGGTCAATTCTGTACATGAAATATATTTTCAAAATAACTATCAGGGGGTGATTAGTGATCGATACTGATGCCAAAAATGCAATCAGTAAAATTTTTGTCTGTCTGTCTGTCTGTCTGTATGTTCCTTATAGAAACAAAAACTACTCGACGGATTTTAACGAAACTTGGTACAATTATTCTTCATACTCCTGGGCAGGTTATAGTATACTTTTCATCACGTTACAATCAATAGGAGCAGAGTAGTGAAGGGAAATGTTGGGAAAACGGGAGAAGTTACTCCAGGTTTTAAGCTTCCGTCGCGTGTGCAGCTTTAATGGTTAAAATTACATAGAAATCATGTATGACGGAAATAGTCTTTATAATAATAACCATAAACGCGGGTGACACCGCTGGCACAGCTAGTTAAACATAAATAAACTTTCCTGAGGGACACGCATTCCCTAGTTCCAAACTAAGCTTGTATGTTTATGCTATGGATGGATACTGAAATCTTAGGTGAATAAATTTTGTTTACAATTACTGACTACCCAAAATACAATATACACATTAAATTATCTATACTGTAAGAAAAAGGAAAGATTTGATTGGTCGCATGTTTGCATTGAATAGGCTCTAAAACTACTGGACCGATTTGAAAAAAAAAATCACCAATGGAAAGCTACTTTATGAGAGAGTAATACTCGTATAGGCTCCATTTTACCTTTTTGGCGGGGCAAGTTGAATGTATAAAAAATAAAGATTAGAATTCTAAACAAAACTAAACTATGTTGTATTAATTTTTGTTGAAACTTATATATATAAGAAAATATATATGTAACAAAAACACTTTTTCGAATCTAAAAGCCGCGATACGGATGCCGCACCGAATTAGTCAAAGCAGATAAACAAACATTTTTGTCGATGGTGGTTTAAACAGCTTGTCTGTTATCAGATAACGTTAACGTTAAAAATGTTCATTAATGACTATTATCTCAGCATAATTATAATGTGCCGTCCTAATCTCATTATAGTTCTTCTTGCTATTTTTCCATTTATCTTACAATTTTTACCCACTTGGTCTTAAACTGTAATGATTATTATCATGCTAAAAGATTCACCTCTTTTACATTTATATGATAATAATAATAAATTCTCCAGACTGACACACCAATTTCCTAGTTCCAAACTAAGCTTATGCTTGTACTATGGATACTAGGCGAACGGATAGACATACTTAAATATGTTCATAAACATCCATGACTCGAGTACAAATGTCCATGTTCATCACACGAAACATTTGCCCTAGCGGGATTCGAACCCGCGACCCTTGGTTTCGTTGGCAGGGTCTCTGACCACTCGACCAACGGGCCAGTCAATATAGATTACTATTTTTTCAATTGTATATTTTACGCAATTTTAATTAATACCTAAATCTAGATAAGATTGAAACAAATTAAATGTGTTCTGAATTAGAAATAATATTGCACAGTAACCACCTTGCTTAATAAAGTGTCAGATCAAGGTGTGTTTCGAACGAGAAAACTACCGCCAATTAATAATAATTAATAAATTCTTAATTAGTGTAAATCTTACCGGTTTTAGGTACATATCTGGGCTCGGTTTTACATAATAATCTGTAAACTGGAACCAACTATTTCTTATTATAGATTCTTGGTTTTGGTCGTAGGTTCGAATCCCGCTAGATACTCACGGACGTGATCGTCTATCATTACAGTCCAAATCTCCAATCACACATAACACATGTCAATGCAACAATAAGCCAGCACAGTCCATAAATCTGTCTGAAGTGTGGCCACCCTACGTGATACCGAGATGCCCCGTGATATGACGACACTGCAATACCAGCCGGTATCAATACCATCGTCTCTGGTTTTACGATGCCATCACAATGGGAATTCGGCTGTCGAGTCTGCACTGGCTTATTTATCGGCTTTGTGTAATGTGATAAGGAATTGTTATTTCTTACTTCGGGTTCTGTAGGTAGATAAAATTGTTGGTGACGTGTGACTTTCATGTGATTAGGTAGCGGTGGTAGCTCAATGGTAAGGACACACGCCTCTTAACCTAAGTATGCGGGTTCAAACCCGGGCACGTACCTCTGGATTTTTCAAATCTATGTACGTATTTATACCACTAGCTCGACGGTGAGGGAAAACATTGTGATGAAACCTGCAAATTCAAACAAACTTTGGATTTGTAACCATGATCCAAAAATTGTGTGGTTCCCCTATTTTAGGGTTACGAAGGTCAGATCGGCAGTCGCTTCAATGTAATTACCAGACTCGCTAAATCCTGGATCATTACTCAGTAACAGTCCGGAGTATGAAAGTTGGCGGTTTAATCACCCCCGTGCCCGGAAAGCACGTTAAGCCGTTGGTCCTGCACCTGACTTCTCACCGGTCATGTTGAACTGCCGTCTCACCGGACTTTGAGAGTGAAGGAACAGAGAATGCACCTATGTTTGCGAATACAATTGTGCACCATAATATCTGTTGCGCTAATCCTCGTTGAAATTAACCGCCGTGACCGATATCGGTTAGGAGGACATTACTTTATGTACGTCCAAGATAATGATCAGAATGAGCCCCAAATAGCGACGGGATGAGACGCTACGATGAAAATGAATGTATGAACGAACTTTAAGTACACGCAGCCATAGTTCCATAATATAATCTTCATCTTCCTAGCGTTATGTCCGGTGTTTAGACAGGGTCCGCTTAGACCATGATCCAGGATTTAGCGAGTCTGGTAATTACATTAAAGCGACTGCCGATCTGACCTTCGTAACCCTAAAATAGGGGAACCAGACAATTTTTGGATCATGGTTACAAATCCAAAGTTGTTTGAATTTGCAGATTTCATCACGATGTTTTCCTTCACCGTCGAGCTAGTATAAATACGTACATAGATTTGAAAAATCCAGAGGTACGTGCCCGGGCTTGAACCCGCACTCCTTGGTTAAGAGGGGCATGTCCTTACCATTGAGCTACCACCGCTCCATAATATAAATAGGTATAATAACTGGCACGTCCGACTTTAAAGTACTAAGATCTCATTCTTGTAGTGTTTATCGGAATATCATTGGTCATGGTTATTTTTAGAAGGGAACTGATAGTAGGCTTATGATAATAACTCAATCGTTTAGAAGCTTTATTAATAAAAAGCTTTTATTGGATGAGATTATTCCGTTTTTGATCTTCCATTTTCCATCTATAAAAGTATATTAAGGTTTACGAGAGAAATTATGGTATCTGTGGGTTATAAAAAGCATTAAAGTAAAAAATACTATAAGCAATATGACTTCTTTTTAAATAAAATTGGTACTTAAATCATCATCTTCCTAGCGTTATGTCCCGTGCTAGACGGGGTCCGCTTAGACCATGATCCAGGATTTAGCAAGTCTGGTAATTACATTGAAGCGACTGCCGATCTGACCTTCGTAACCCTAAGATAGGGGAACCAGACAATTTTTGGATCATGGTTACAAATTCAAAGTTGTTTGAATTTGCAGGTTTCATCGCGATGTTTTCCCTCACCGTCGAGCTAGTGGTATAAATATGTACATAGATTTTTTAAAATCTAGTGGTACATGCGCGGGTTTGAACCCGCACTCCTCGGTTAAGAGGCGCGTGTCCTTACCATTGAGCTACCACCGCTCCTCGCTTAAAATTGGTACTTAAATATAAAAAAAAAATACAAAAAATAATAACCATAACCTTTGAATTCCAAAGATTTTCGATTTAAAGGCACTTGCGTCTAGATTCTTTGATTTAAGTACTTATTTGAATTATTAACTTGGGGATGATAAAATACCCCTATTAAGCAAACCTACATATTCAAGTAAATAAATCGATTGGCCGTTGGCCGAGTGGTCAGAGACCCTGGCCACAAACCCAAGGATCGCGGGTTCGAATCCCGCTAGGGGCAAATGTTTCAGTAGTAGCCATATGGTCAAACATCAAGTATTATTCAAACATATTGTTATTCCAAATAAGAATGGGACATAATGCTAAGCAAATTAATAATTATATATACTATTCACACATTTATCTTTTAGATACTCTACTCCATTTAATTGATAAATGTTACGCATATGTTTGACTTACTACGTACCTATGCATTTAAAGTAAGATAATAAATGTCAAAATAATTAATTCTAATACGTATTACCTACTCAATAATAGGAATTCGACGTCTTTTGGGAATCAATTCCAAAGCCGAGTGTCACGAGGCGCGTGGGTGCGCCCACTCGGTCTGGCCAGCAGGTTCTAGGCTAGCTCCAGTTGTGTCGCGGTAATGCCATCAAATAGGTAATTTACTGTATCGCCTGTCGATGCGGGAGATAACTTTCACCCATTTTCAGTTAAACCGGCCTTTTGTCATTTCTTAGATAAACTGGAAGAAGAAATTGGATACTTGATTGTCAGATCGATTCATATTTTATTATTACAGTGGTTATTAGAGATAAAATACATTTCATGGTCTGGACATGACAAAATATTTTATTATGATTGTATTATTATAACTATTCATAAGTGCTTTTGTGGAGCCTACATGAATAAAGATATTTCTATTTCATGCCCTTCACATATACTCAAGGCCACCGAATCGAATTCATAGAACAGACACTGTTCCTCCATCCAAGTGATTCGTAATATTAGAAATGATCATGAAAGTTAGCATACCACGGTCAAACTTGTATACCAGCCAAGCGAGTGGTGCCTTAAAGTATTAGCAGGAATCTGCACCTTAAATAGACTAAATGAATATATTTAAGGTGCAGATTCCTGCTAATACTAACAGCTTAATTTACATTGTTCCCTTAACCGAAAGTTATAAAGGAAATGCCACTCGCTTTAATGTAATTACGTAACAGTATTTACTTAATAGTAAATACTTGTAAAGGAAACATACTCGCGCGCGGCGCAGTTACAAAGCAGAAACTTACATTTTTTCGTAGTATTTTTAATCTTATAGAGTATACGTCTGTATATAACAAATCTACTTATAATAATAATAATCTAACTATAAAAACAAAATGTTTATTTCCCTAATAAACAAATCCATCCAGACAAATGTCTGCAGCCCCAATTCTCATTACGATCGCGACGCGTCCACAGATGTGGCGCTGAGCGTACAATATCGCAATGATTTACGCGCGCGCGTTTCATTCACGGTGCGCGCGCTCCGCCGACTGTGATGCGCGCGCGTCGGTGCTTCTGAACCGAGCCGGTAGGTCGGTTAGGGTTTAAGCTGAGATTTTTCGATAACAACTTATAAATAAATGAAATGTGCTTGTTTGTTGTCTATCTAACTAAGTCCAGTCTGGTTTGGCTAAAAGTGGTTAAAGGGGCTAGCTGCCCTTAACTCTGTCTACCCATTCGGGGATTACGGATGTGATGGTACTTTTGTGTTCTGAGAAGAACGAGAGACGAAGAGATAATATAAAAAGTAACTATACATTTTTATATTAATTATCCTACCGTCAGATTCGGCACGTTGATTCTGCCGAAAAGAACTGGAATGAAAACGAAAGTCTAGTTATTCTTTTAAATCACCAAGTTTCATAAGAAGTTTCATAAATAAAACATGCATTAATATAGTCGTGTTCTAAGCTAAGTACATATTTAATACTAAATTAGAACTAGAGAACAAAAAAAAATATTACATTTATAAAGTAATTCTGCTCCCCATGATGCACACACGTGCCATTGGGTAACACAACTTACTAAGAGAATTCCGTAGTACCTATAGATTTATTCCAGTTATCTAGCAACCCTATGCGCAAGTAACGACTTCCGAACAGGACTCACGTGTCGGCTGCTACAGGCCCGGGCGGTGCCCGAACAATCGCTCCTTGTGCGACCAGGCCTTTGTGGAGGAATACTAATCGCTCTCACCGGGCATTCATCTCTTGTTAGTTTACGTTTGACTTCTAATTCAATCGTGAAGCCGTTTTCGCCAATCCTATTATCAACTTTGAATACATTTCTTGTTTCCGGATCTTTTTCGATTTCAATAACGAATTCCGTTTTTTTATTTAGTATGTGTCGTATGTAATCATATTATTAGGGCTCTCCACCTACATATTTTCCGGCGTTTATAGTATTCGTTTTAAAACTAATTTATTTATTCGTTTTGTTGATTATCCCATGTTGGTCTGGGACTTAAAAATAATGTGCCAACTGTGGTTCTTGCCTAGCATGTCGTAAAAGGCGACTAATGGTATATCGGGTTTTGGGTGTGTGATTGTGTAAGCGACAAGCTAGTCACTTGTCACTACTTTTTCACAATTTTTCAACTAACCCAGTCTAGTTTTGTTTTTGGCTAAATGTGGTTAAAGGGGCCGGCTGCCCCTTTGACTCTGCCTACCCTTTCGGGGTTTGTTTGTTTATGTTTATATACCGCATTTGTTGTTAATTCCGTTTCTCATTATTTTCTTTTTTTAAAACGGGTTTTTTAATTTGAGATTTTTATAGTCTCAGTTCAGGTCAAATCAACATCAAAGGGACTTGCCTTCTTGTTATAAGATTCCTTTGATATTATCATACAGTACAGTATTCCTAGCTTATATAATAAACTTGACTATAAATCGGAATGATGGTCAAATCATACTACTTATAAGTAGTATGATTGTCAAATTTGACAATCATACTACTTATAAGTATAAAGATAATAGCAGTGTACGTTGACTAGTACCTATTTCATTCCATAAACTGTCTACTAATGCACTTAATCTCAAATGGCTGTTTCACTAAACATGTTATTTTCAATTTATTACAAATGAAAAGATGTCCAATTCAAGATTTTAATGGCTGGTAATCAACTTCATCGGCTTTTATGGTGGAATTGATTGATAATAAAAAATAATTACTTGTGGCAAAATTTATAATTTTCATAACTACGTGTATCATAATTCACGTGTAGGTTTATATTCATCTCTGTTATCTTTTGCCGCATATTTTAAGTGTACTTTGGCGCAAGTACCTAGGTTTATGCTCCATGTTACTCCTGGTGCTATCCAAATAAATTTTTGTATTGTCCGAAGCAATCAAAAGCAAGCCCGAAGCAAGCAAAAGAAGCAAAAAAAAGAAATTATACTAACGTATTTTCCAAAGTCAAAGTAAAAAACAAAGTCAAAGTCAAAGTAAAGAGTCAAAATCCTCTTTATTTATATAGATTTGAAACAAACACATAGTTATAAATCGGACACTTATAAAAACCTTGTTGACTACATTTCTTGGCATATATTTAACAAGAAAAATTCAATGTTTTAAACAAATTTGGTCCTGATTATCTTAACCTAACAATATTTAAAAATATATACAAACAGTTACTGGGTCTTGAAATTTAAACTTAACTAAATGATTATTAACCGGGGAATGATTTTCAAATGACAAAACAGGATCACTCGTCAAAGAACGGGTATTAACGAGTACAGAAAAGTCAAATTCTTTTCTAGCTTTAAACGTTAGCTCTGCTCAAAGTTGAACCAACGAAGAGCCTATATTAGAGCTCCGTCGGTATCGGTTGTCTGTCTGTCTGTGACATCATATCTCTATAATTAACTCGCGTTAAGTTTTTGCAATAGCATTTTTTGTCAATTGAGGCCCAAAAATACTTGAGCCATAGCTCATATTAAGCGGTCGAAGGTCATGAGTTTATTCAGAACCGGTTCCAATCAAACGATCATTTTTTGCATTTCGTATGTAATTTTAAATGTTAATTTTGCATGATTAATCTTTATTAGGAACGTTATTTGATTACTGTAGATGGAGAAGCGTTTGATTGAATTTGAGGTCGTTGAACTAATGGAACATCGCACCTACTAGCGTATTCCAGATTTTATCAATTTCATTTCTTTCGCAGCTCAAAAGTGGATAGTGGATATAGGCACCTATATCTCACTTTTTTTCCTGGCGCTGTATAATTTTTTTTGGCAGGTTCGTTCTCATTGTTTTGAAACAAGATAGTTTATTAAAATTGCACCTTGATTGTATTGATTCATAGGCTGGGGCGCCAGTCAAGATCCAATAAACTTACGAGTCTGACTTCTAGTAATGCAAATGTGTAAAATTAGTATACAAAATAGTACGGCTCATTTTCGCGGTTTCACCCACGATTATGGTTAATATCATATAGCCTAATAGCCTTCCTCGATAAATGGGCTATCTAACACTGAAAGAATTTTTTAAATCCGACCAGTAGTTCCTGAGATTGGCGCGTTCAAGCAAACAAACAAACTCATCAGCTTTATATTATTAAGTATAGATATAGGTAAATCAAAACTAGCAAAAAATAATTATAGGTAGATAACGCTATGAAAATAGCTTGAAAGTAAGAAATCAATTTGTAAAAACGCCTAACTATTTCTTCTCCAAGTCATGACTACTCTCAACCATGAAAACAGTGTTTTTCATTCTAATTTCCACTTAGACACCAGTTTCATATTTACGGAACATGTTGATAGAGCGGGAAGTTTCTTTTGACTTCAACATAACGTCTGCAATCGAAGCACTGCACCGGCATTCACACTGAATACACAAAGTGCAGTTTATTTTTTTTATATAGACTGGCCCGTTGGTCGAGTGGTGAGAGTAGTAGAATCCCGCTAGGGGCAAATTTTTCGTGAGACGATCATGGACATTTGTACTCGAGTCATAGAGCGGTGGTAGCTCAATGGTGACACGCGCCCCTTAACCGAGGAGTGCGGGTTCAAACCCGGCCTCTGGATTTTTCAAGTCTATACGTATTTATACTACTAACTCGACGGTGAAGGAAAACATCGTGATGAAACCTGCAAATTCAAACGACTTTGGATTTGTAACCATGATCCAAAAATTGTCCGGTTCCCCTATCTTAGGGTTACGAAGGTCAGATCGGCAGTAGCTTTTATGTAATTAACAGACTCGCTAAATCCTGGATCATGGTCTAACCGGACCCCGTCTAAGCACGGGACATAACGCTAGGAAGATGATGACACAAAGTGCAGTTTATCCCGCTAAGTCCCCGCGACAATCGACCACAGATTCTGTGGTCAGTTGTCTGTGGCAGGCTAGCGGCGACGGGCGCGGCGGGGTTCCGTATAAATCGCACCGAGATGTTTATTTATTGATCATTCTAATAACATTTATATCGGCTGCCATTTTATTGACTCGGTACGATAAGTGGATGGACAGTGCAAAGGAAATTTGCTATCATATGAACGATACAATCGGTTTGTTACAGTTATAATGCTTCCACAGGAAATTATAATTTTTCGGGATCTATTGGGTTCACACTTTTATACAAAGTCTTTTTTTATATTTGTCTGACTTGACTGAAACCAATTTTTTTTAAAAAGTTATAGACAGACAGATTTATTTTAAAACAAAGTATGAAGTATTAACTCCTACTGACATTGAATTGTATTAGACCTATACTTGATCTACAGTGTTAGGTCAAGCAATTTTGTTGCGGTCGCGCTGGAGACTTAGATAAATGATAAAATTAACACCATGACTCGGAGTACAGTATTGCCTTATTTGTCAGTTCACTATTTGCCGCCAGTTAATTTTTGCTACACTAACCACTGGACTAAATAGCTTGTTAAAATAATAATTAATTTAGTTTCAGAATCGAATATCGAGCAAAAAAACATAAAATAACAATTAACAGTATAAAGCACACATGCTTTGGCTACATTATTTTGCTAACAAACAAACATAACATCACGCTCATAATCCCCGAAGGGGTAGGCAGAGCCAAAAGGGCAGCAGGCCCAGTTAACCACATTCAGCCAAAAACAAAACTGGGCTTGGTTAGATGGAAAATTGTGAAAAAGTAGTGACAAGTGGCTAGCTCGTCGCCTACACAATCACATACCCAAAACCCCATATACCATTAGTCGCCCGTTACGACATGCTAGACAAGAAACACAGTTAGCACATTCTTTTTAAGTCCCAGACCACATAGGACAATGGGCTGGGTTAGATGGAAAATTGTGAAAATTATCATGCTATTACCAAAATTTCCATTCGTATTTCTGTTAGTCTACGTTTTATAGAGCAGAATAGATAAATCAAACCTTCTGTGTCAAATCGTCCATCCTTTAAGTGTGGCCGGAATATCAGTGATCAAAATTAACTATTCCTAAAATCCAAAGACTGTCTGGAATACTTGAAACACCAAACACCATATTTGAAATCCCAGTTGAAAGACATTCAGAGGTCCAAATTGTGGACTATAGGAAAAGCAAATGCACGCAATAAAGTTCATAATTGAATAGCACGACTTGCCTATACAAATACTAGTAATTGCATTACTCATACGGCTACTACGTTTAGCAGAATGCAGTAACCAAAGAGTCGTGACCGGCGGAAGTGCAATCTTGAATGCAAGCTCTAGATAATTGAACTGCGACCTTAATGTGAATGGCTGAGGAGTGAGATTGGAGTGATGATGATGGTATGTCATGGGACTTGCATTGATTGAAAACAGTTCCGGCAAGTTATCGCAGACCGACAGTCCGCATCAAAAAGGAATAACGTTAATCCGCCGAGTTCCGTAGGACTGTAAATGTTATGATTTGAATTAGCTTGCTGCGTATGAGTGTACCTTAATAAAAGTTATATTGGAACGTTTTCAAGAGACGTGGTTAGGGATATTTAATTTTTTTATGTTTTATGGGACCATATATTTAATTGTTGTCACATTGAATAACGTTTTTGTACGTGACATCTGGCTCTTGGTCTTGTCGCGATAAATATAGAATTGAAAAGATTTTTGTCCAGAACTGAAGTTCAAATTTCAAATAAGTACCTATATGCTTTAGGTTAGTAATTATTACTTCGTCATATCACCTGAAGGTAGATTTATATGTCTACATTAAAATGTATGTAATAAAAATAAAAACTATAATGGCCCATTGGTCGAGTGGTCAGAGACCCTGGCCACGAAACCAAGGGTCGCGGGTTCGAATCCCGCTAGGGGCAAATGTTTCGTGTGATGAACATGGCCATTTGTACTCGAGTCATGGATGTTTATGAACGTATTTAAGTATGTCTATCCGTTCGCCTAGTATCTATAGTACAAGCATAAGCTTAGTTTGGAACTAGGGAATTGGTGTGTCAGTCTGAAGAATTTATAATTTGTTATTATTTATTTATTATTTATTATAATACGTATTGTCGTAATAAAACCGTACTCTCCTTCAGAATTTTCATCTCTTATTTACATAAAGACTTGCCTTAACAGTCGTCCGGCAGTTCCTGTCAATTTTCTGACAAAACCTAAGCAATAGCCCATAGTCAGTCATTCAAAGCAATATTTCAAATGTGTTACTATATCTATAGTATTCATTTCACGTCGCACCCAATAATAAAGTTCTGTTGTATATTAAAATTAACGGCCTTTCGCTTGACATTTGTGGGGTAATTATATGCATGGGAACTCGATATTTGCATTGCAAATGTCAAAGATCAAAGTGGATATTAGAAATAACAGTGAAACAAGAACTGGAGTAGTGCTGGACTGACTTCAGAACAGACGTTAATAACTCGAAAGAAGAAAAATTGGCGTCTCATGTAGTTGTCCCATGTTTGTACCATGTTGGTCTGGGACTTCAAAATAATGTGCCAACTGTGTTCCCAGCTTAACATGTCGTAAAAGGCGACTAATGATATATTGGGTATATATCAGAAATATATCTATATATCAGAAAATATATCAGACTACATCACATACATTGATCTGACTCCGAAGTAAGTAGCTTAAGCACTTGTGTTACGGATATCAGAATCAACAGTGGTATTACGAATATATACTTAAATATTGGATATTAACACCCAGACACAGAACAAACACAAGTATTCATCATACGAATGTTTGTCCTGGGTGGGGATCGAACCCACAACTCTTGGCGCATGGGGCAGGGTCACTACCAAATGAGCCATCGAGCTTGTCATGTATGTGATTGTGTAGGCGACAAGCTAGCCTTATCACTACTTTTTCACAATTTTCTGTCTAACCCAGCCCAGTTTTGTTTCTGGCTGAATGTGGCTAAAGGGGCCTGCTGCCCCTTTGACTCAGCCTACTCCATCGGGGGTAACGGGACGTTGTGGGCTTTTTCCATCTTAAGACCTAAAACTGAAATTTACAAAGTTTTTAAATTTTCCTCAAACGATGTTTGTTTAGATGTTGGACCTACTAACCATAAACATATGACTACAGACTGACATTAAGACAGATTGGAATACAACATGATAGAAAACTATGCTTTGATCTCCACCTTACTAGGAGGAATTATTTATACTTACTTATATTATAAAGAGGAAAGATTTCTATTTTAGTATTTTTGTGTGTGTATGTTTGTAATGAATAAACTCAAAAACTACCGGGCCGATTTCAAAAATTCTTTCACCATTGGAAAGCTACATTATCCGGAAGTAACATAGGCTATATTTTATCCCCATATTCCTACAGGAACGGTAACTATGCGGGTGAAACCGCGGGGCGCTGCTAGATATAAATATTTATAATGAATTACTGCGAATACTAATTATACCCGCGATTTCTTTCGGATTGTCGGAATAAAGACTACTTGATAATGTAGGTTAAATCCCTACTTTTTTTTTATTCCATTCAGCCGATTTTCATCATCATCCTAGCGTTATGCATGACCCGTGCGGAGCGGGGTCCGCTTAGACCATGGGTAATAAAGTTGAAGCGATTGTCCATTAAGCCCTTTTGGGGTGATAAAACTATAGCGACATATTCAAATATAACTTACTTACTAAACTTCACGCCACTTCCCTAGCGGGGTAGGCAGAGAGAACCGAACGATATGGCACGATCCTTACACACCTCACTTGCCTCTTCAACATCCATAGTCCTTTTCATACAAGTTCTACAGTTTTTATGACTCCTAACATCACCTTCTGTTAATACACGACCGATATAGTCGTGGTAGGTGAGCCTGGGCCTTCCGTGACTCCTATATCCTTTCACTTTCGCATTGTATATCAGTTTAGTCAATCTTTCGTCATCCATCTTTCCACATGTCCGAACCACCGGAGCATGCCTCTCATATTCAAACATCCGGACAAAATTACTTTGCTAAACTTAATGCTTTATCCCTAGGATCTCTCGGAAATGTATCTGCAAAAATATTGTCTCACTTATCTTATTTACTGGCATTTGCTTTATCTACATATGTCCCTTTAAGTTATTTCACCTCACTAATACGATGTGGTGAGAGACTATTGTATCTAAAATAACTTGTAAATTAACGTCTAGTCAAGTCCAAATCCGCCCCTGCTCTTAGTGGTTTAAGCAGTCATTATTTGACGTAGTTTCATCTTACTTTATGGTGATTTTCTTAATTGCATTTGACTAATAAGACGTTGGGCAACATGTTACGACTGTAATTAAAGTAGGCATACATGATGGATTAGGCGGGTGGCTTCATTCGAATACATTAAGCTTTGAGATATGTATATGTTAATGTTCAATATAAAGTTAACTAGTAACTGGTGATGACTTCAGAATATTTGAACTGATCTTAGTAGGATTAGTTTACCCAACGTTAGTGCTATGCACATGCTATTGATACTGCTATATTACACATAAAGATACATACATCATGCCCGCAATCCCCTAAGGGGTAGGCAGAGTCAAATAGGCACCAAATCCCCTTAACCAAATTCAGAAAAAAAAATTGGGCTGAATGATGATGAGATGGAAAATTGTGGAAATGTAGTGTACAAGTGGCTGGCTCGTCGCCTACACAATCACATACCCAAAACCCGGTATACCATTAGTCGCCTTTTACAACGTGCTAGGCAAGGATCACAGTTGGCACATTTTTTTTAATTCCTAGACCAACATGGGACACACATAAAGATAGACATGTTTAAATACGATTATATAATCATCCATGACTCGAGGACAAATGTCCATAATCATCATACAAACTTTGACTCCAGCCGGATTCAAACCTGCGACCTCAAGTTTTATAGCCAAGATGACCAATCGGCCTTTCAAATATTAGATACATACATACGCCCATAATCCCCGAAGGGGTAGGCAGAGTCGACAGGGCCGCAGGCCCCATTAACCACATTCAGCTAAAACCAACTGGGCTGGGTACAGGGTTTCCAGGTCGCCAAGCCTAAAGCCGGACAGACCAGCCAGTTTGGCCGGACATTTGGGTAAAAAGGCCATTATTGTTGAATAGTCAGTCGACTCACCTGCTCTCGGCCACGCTCGGCACTCCCTTATTTGCGAAATAAAAAGAAGTAAAAGCCTAACAAAAGCCGGACAAGCCGGACACCGTATATTTTAGCCGGTCACACAATCAAAAAGTCTAGCTATGGGTTAGATGGAAAATTGTTAAAAAATAGATATTGCCAGTATTATTACTTTCTGAGCCTAATAGCGTTGACTGCACTTGCTCTGGGGTTTGCTACAAACCCGAAAGCCTTTGTTCTGCCCGCCCGAAGCAGCCCATGAATTTTCTTCGTATCGCCGTCGACCACTTAGCTGCTATCGGCTCACGTTGCCGACCCGCACTTAATCTTGCCTCGATACCGCCGTACACTTGCTAATGTCTAATGAACCCTTTGCTTGTTAGCAAGACTACATGGGTAAAGCAAATCTAGAACCTAAACGCGGAACACAGTGTCTCGAGACCAGACGATTACGGTCTCGACCCTGACGGGAGATTAAAAAGTATACTTTTCTCGGTGGACTCAAATGTGACGTGCTCTTCATAAATCCACCTAGTATCATCGGGAGGGTGTAAGTTCAAATTCAAAATTCAAAATGTCTTTATTTATATAGGCTTCAAAAAAGCACTTAAAGTCAAATTTATATAGGTAATCCTTAAAGCTACATGAATCTACCAGAAGACTTCCTTGACATTCGGTTCATCAGAAGGCTTCGTCCAATATGATGGTGGAAATAGTGATATCGAATTACCAATCGTCATGTCCCTATGTTATAGGTGTCCTGTTTTTAATTGAGATCCGTTTGTAGCATGGTCCTGGATTAAGCAAGCCCGATTATTACATTGAAACACAGAGTAATAATATACTACGTACAACAGAGGGTCACTGCCCATACTTGAAAAGTTACTGCTATAACTCGCGCAAGAACAGCGACAGTGGTGAGTAATTGGAACTACAGCAAAGTTTAGTCTGTTTGTCAAGAATAATACAAGATGCTAGTAATAATACGCCATCTGTGTAAAATTCATGGTTTTAAAACAAAGATTATTTTGGTTTGCTTCTGACGAAAATATTTTATAGACATGTTTTTCACTTAAATTTAATAAATTATCTAAGAAATTACGTAAATAACTTATTTTATGAAAAAAGAATTTTTTAAAAGTGAAATAATAACGTTTTTATTCGGTTTTATCTCTCAATCAGTCTAAATGATGCCTGTAGCGACATCTATCTGTGTCAAGTCTATACGAAATCTAAAATGTATGTGACTCACCAGACATGATTGAAGCGACTGTGTGTTGATCTTCATCACCCTACCTTAAACAGGAGATATTTATGTAGAACTTATAAATCGTCAAGAACAGTGTAGATCTACACCATATTGATTACAAATCTATAGTACATATCCTATGAATCAAAACCGCACGTATTAAGGTTACATTGCGTCTTCTTAAACGAAGCCGTTCTCTATAATAGCCTAGATATGCAATCAATATGAACTGCATCATAATACCCAACGATTTGTAGTGAGCGTCCTGCCTTACAATGTCAAATGGGCAACAATCAGTATCACGATAGTGTGGTACACATCGCGCTCAATGGCGGGCACAATGCCCGTGGCGGCTATCGCAGAACCTGCCACAATGCGCTATCGCAGCTGCGCGGGCGCTCATTCACTAGCGCAGTGGTAGGCAACCTAGTATCTAGCACGGACTAGATTTATCGTAAGATGTAAATAATAATAGGCATAGCTAGATGTAGGTAAATTAGATCTAAATTCTTGGCTTTCAGTGATTACCATAGCTCATTTACACACTTACTACATAATAACTACAGCCTTTCATTTCAGCAGTGTTGCATTAGTGGCAAAAGAACTGATAAGCGAAAAAAAGTCTCTCCTAGCGCGACGGCGTCTTTAAGGCCCCTTGTAGTCCGTCCGTCGTTATCAAGCAAAGAAAGGAAAGCAGAATATACTACTCAAACCTGTCGGCAACCCAACGGGTTGTGCAAGAAACTTAAACTAAGCTTAGTTTGAGATTATCCGGCCTCATTAATCGTTAGAATTAAAGAACTTTAAAACTCCTAGTTAAGGTTTAACAAGTCCTAATAATATTTATACTAGGACACACCCAATCGAAAAGGTTGTCGACCTCAGCGCAAGGCGCGCGGTGCGATACAATCGGCGCGTGCGCACGCCCGCCGTTGCCATGACGACGGAGGTTTTTACCCGCCAACTTATCGGCTATGGCCAAATACACACCTCTTTCATGTAAAACGTATTATTGCCCAATGCGAAATTATCTGTTGATAAGCACAATAAAGGAATTTTGGTGTGTGTTAAATATTATTGTTGATTTCTATGATAAGTTTAATTTGTATTAATAAAATTATAATTAAAACAACCCACCAACCTAATATTGTGTGCGGTTTGTTTTCCTATTCCAGCCAACTTTAACTCTACTTACATAAAAATAGTTGTATGAACTTTTATCCGGATCTGAATTAAGACAGACATCTGGATTGCACAAGAGCGAAACCTCATCCAACTAACATTGAAAATCAATCTATACTAATATTATAAAGAGGAATGATTTGTATTTTTGTATTTATGTGTGTGTATGTTTGTAATGAATAAACTCAAAAACTACTGTGCCGATTTCAAAAATTATTTTACCATTGGAAAGCTACATTATCCAGAAGTTACATAGGCTATATTTTATCCGCAAATTCCTACAGGAACGGGAACTATGCGGGTGAAACCGCGGAGCGCTGCTAGTAAGTTTATATTTAACTCCCAATCTCACCTCGAAGTATTAATTACGTGCATATCTTATCAAACAAATGTAATTAGATTCCGAAGCGAGAAAATCGAAGCGATTCCGTAATGAAATCAGGGTTACTGACGGCTGAGATAGGCCTGGACACCTCAGCCTGGCCTGACAACGCACCTGGCGGGGCCTAGGCGTTGCTAATTGCCACTGGCGTCTGTCTCTGATAAAAGTGTTTCCCCCCTTAAATATTTATTTTATACCATGTATGAAGGTTTAATTAGTCGGGGGAAAATGGATTCCCTGATTCGATGTTTGATAGAAAATGTCAAAATCTTATTTGGACAGTTATCCATCTATATAACGCTTTTGGCTCAATAATAAATGGAACTCGATACTCTTTCGCGCTAAAAACAATAATCAAAAGCGTCTTAATAGCGCATTTCAGGTTAGATTAAAATAAAATTATAAACCAAAACTTAACAATTTTACAAAATTAATTAGTGCCCGAAACCCTGGAAGTAAACTTTATGAAATACAGTTCATTACAACATAATATTAACTTAGGTACAATCTAAGTTATCCCTAAGGTATTTTTTTCTTTTAATCAAAATAATTTTGGATCGTTTATTCACTTATTTATGTTAAATTTTAAAAAAGTTTTTTCATTTTTAATAAAAACGGGTTGAGCGTTAATCCTTTATTTAAATAAAGGATATCAATGAAAACATATAATACTTATGACATCATGGTTCTAATCTTTGTCGTAAAAAAAATACAAATTTAGTAAAAAAAAAATATATATTCTTATTCTCATTCGGCTTACTCTTGGCATATTAATTGTTGATTCCTTGATCAAATTAAAAAAACAACGCGCCCATCTTACCGTAAGCACGTATTGTATCTAATTGTATAACAATTGAAGATGTGGTTTATAAAGTTTAAATTTCAATTGATTAAATTATGGTTGAAAATATAGATACCAAATTACAATCTGTCTTGCGTCATTGCTGAGTATCTTGCGGGTAAGTCGACTTATAAATATTTTTCCACCTAAGTGAACAAAATATGGTAGTGATTTTAAACATTAGCCGTACAAAAATATGAGTTAATTTATAAATACATACCTACTATTTTAACAAACACGTGAGCGATTTTAATAAATACCTCAAATGATTCGCGTTTGAAATCTATCCAAACCACACATTTATTTCGGTACTACAAATAAACAACAATCACATAGCCTATTTCTTGTACGGGAAAGTATCAAATAGGCCCATTTCTCAGTCAGCCGTGAGTGTCTGGTCACGGTCGCAGGTCAAGAGATCTAGGGCGAGTTAGACCCTGGTTAGTCTACTCCACTTAATTACCTAGGGCGTGCCTTTGCGCTATTGTCTAGACTTCGTAAAATAAATTGCAAATAATTTCAAAATTCAGTTGAATGGAGAACCTCCACCTTTTTTTAAGTCGGTTAAAAATATAAAAAGAATTAAGAGCGGTCGTAGCTTAATGGTAAGGACACGCGCCTCTTAACCGAGGAGGGCGGGTTCAAACCCCGGCATGTACCTCTGGATTTTTCAAATCTATGTACGTATTAATACCACTAGTTCGATGGTAAGGGAAAACCCCTTTTCCCCTATCTTAGGGTTACGAAGGTCAGATCGTCAGTCGCTTCAATGTAATTACCAGACTCCTAAATCTTGGATCATGGTCTATACGGATCCCGACTAAGCACGGGACATAACGCTAGGAAAAATTAAAAAAGAATGCACCATTAACAAACATGGCATATAATGGAGGCTAATGGTGTTTTGTTAATTAGATTTGTAATTTTTTAAGCAACAAAACAATCATTTGACACTACTTTTTTTAAATTTTCCTTCTAACATAGCTCAATTTTACTTTCAGCTAAAAAATTTTAAAAATAAAATTATTCTTGAACTCTGCCTAACCCTTCTAGAATGACGGGCGTGATGATAATGTATAAGTAGGTTTAGTAAGTATGTAAAATCTATACTAATAAAGCTAAAAAGTTCGTTTGTTTGTACGGCTAATCTCAAGAACTACTGGTTGAAAAAATATTTTTGTGTTGATTAGTCTATTTAACAAGGCTTTATAACATCACCCTACGACACATTAACCATAACGCGGGTCAAACCGCTTGCATAGCTAGTAAGAACTAAGAACAAATTTTTTCCCAGCAACGCTTGGAAAATGAATAATGCAATTTTCCAAGCGTTGCTAGGAAATATTTTGCTTTATCTATAATATAAAAAAGGAATCGCTGAATGTGTTACCAAGCTAATTCTTTTTTAGTTGTGTTGTTATTGTCAAGTGAAGGTTCTTATGAAAGAATAAAATAAAAAAAATGCGCGGTAAATAAAAAAAATGGGTAATGAAAATCCGAAAACGGGGCGTTGCGAAGTGCGCCGGGTCAGATAGTATATAATAGATACGGTACTACGATTTTCAGATATCTATTCATCCTGCCCATGCATTATTGTAATCAAACGCCTCCACAACCATTTACCACGGCTAATTATCGCGCATAAGGTCGTAACTGACGCCTGCGCACGCGCCGCCTTTGAACCGTGCCCTAATTATTAGGAGCAATTATCGATCTTGTTTAACATTCGTTGAGTGGTCGTGATCTATTTGCGGTGGGTGTATTTCTCATTAAAACAAGTATTGCAACGTGCGTTTCGAATTGACCCGGTTAATTTTTCGTTGCGAACTAAGTTTGAAATAGAAGAATAGTATTTTTTTGTGTTTTATTGGGTACTAGCTGTGCCAGCGGTGTCACCCGCGTTTATGGTTAATATTATAAAGACTATTTCCGTCATACATGATTTCTATGTAACTTTAACCATTAAGGCTGCACACGCGACGGAAGCTTAAAAAATGGAGTAACTTCTCCCGTTTTCCCAACATTTCCCTCTACTACTCTGCTCCTATTGATTGTAGCGTGATGAAAAGTATACTATAACCTGCCCAGGAGTATGAAAAATAATTGAACCAAGTTTCGTTAAAATCCGTCGAGTAGTTTTTGTTTCTATAAGGAACATACAGACAGACAGACAGACAACAATTTTACTGATTGCATTTTTGGCATCAGTATCGATCAATACGAAAATATATTTCATGTACAGAATTGACCTCTCTACAGATTTATTATAAGTATAGATAATTTAATTTGCATATTTTGTAGTAGTAAGGTGAAGATTGTTTTTAGTCTTTTTCAACATAATTTGGTTTAAAAAAAATGAAATTCCTTCATTGGGGAAGTTATTAACAGACTCGCTAAATTCTGGATCATAGCCATAGCCGACCCCGACTAAGCACGGGATTTATTGCTAGGAGGATGACGATTCAAAAGGAAAAACGAAGACACTTTGTGTCAGAATATAAAACGTTCAAAATTCATATTAAGGTAACAAATTATACAGTAGGCGTATCGTGACTACTGAAATCATAAAAAGTAACACACTGCGCCCTATTAACATTAACGTTTGTGACGAAATAATAAATAAATAAATAATAAATAATAAATAAATAAATAAATAAATAATAAATAATAAATAAATTCTCCAGACTGACACACCAATTCCCTAGCCCCAAACTAAGCGTATTGCTTGTGCTATGGATACTAGGCGAACGGATAGACATGCTTAAATACGTTTATTAACATCCATGACTTGAGTAGAAATGTCCATGTTCATCACACGAAACATTTGCCCCTAGCGGGATTCGAACCCGCGACCCTTGGTTTCGTGGCCAGGGTCTCTGACCATTCGACCAACGGGCCAGTCAAAATAAGTCTTTAAAACGTATTTTATGGCTCATAACCACAAGAAACAGACTACTGAGTCAGTCACCTAAAAGGTGGCCAAAATATGAAACCGTAAGAGCACTTTTACAAGCCATAAAAGTGCCGTAAAACTAGCTGTCTGTACCATCAAAAGAATTAGAGCGATACCATTTTATGTGGTAGCCTTATGAAATTTTTGTAAACGTGTTGCAAGAATTCGGAATAGGTTAAACTTTCAAATACTTTCAGCTATCTCAAACATTACTTTTCTCTCGAAAGTTTAGTTTTGTCCTATGTTGGTCTGGGACTTAAAATGAATGTGCCATCTGTATTTCTTTCCTAGCATGTCGTAAAAGGCGACTAATGGTATATCGGGTTTTGGGTGTGTGATTGTGTACGCGATAAGCTAGCCACTTACTTTCATTACTTTTTCACAATTTTTTATCTAACCCATCCCAGTTTTATTACTGGCTGTATGTGGTAAAAGGTGCTTGCTGCGCCTTTGACTAAGCCTACCCCTACGGGGATTATAGGCTTGATGTTATGTATGTATGTGGTTAAGCTTTAATCCAAATGTTAGATGAAACGTAGTATGCCAAATAAAATGTGTCCAATACGAGTCAAATTGGCGCAATATAAAATGTTTGCACTATACATATAACACGTTTCTTGTCAGAACACCATGCGGATAGCCTTTAATTGTACTTAATTTTTTTTTTATGTTTATCAGAATAGCAGTATTAGGAATTAAAATTCTTTGAAAATGTCACCTAAACAACAGATTACTATTGCTGTTCGTTTTAAAGACAGACAAAGATTAGCAAGCTCGGTAGGGTCCGTTGGCACCCATTAAGTAGAGAACCCTAAAAATACCAGATTTAAACAGAATAATTCACCCAACACAACCCAAATAAGGCTTTAATTAACATACATAATTGGAAATAACTTGGCGCATGGCAAATGTTAATGAATGCAACTAATAACGTGTTATTGCCCAAGTTATACCAGATAATCAAAGCTAAAGAAGATTTATAGTTATTTCCAATTTGAGACGCAATACGTTTTAAGGGCCCACAGGTGTGGCCCTTTACATGATTGCGAAATATTCGTATAATTAGAAGTAAATACACAGACATTACATTGGGGCACTTAATTGCGATTGTAAAGAAATAAACGTATAGTCAATTATATTTTCTCATTGCACGCGTAATTCTGCTGTAAGTGTAGAGCGTAGGCGGAAACTATGTTTAACTATAAAATATATGCTTTTCGTCATCGTTCTTCGCGACAAAATATTCACCCTCATCGCCTTGATGCTTGGCAGTCCACAACTGTGCGCTTTTCTCGAAACTTTTTGCCACGCACGACTAAACTGTGGAATTCTTTGCCGCCAGCAGTATTTCCGGACCAATACGACATTCAAATCTTCAAAAAGAGAGCGCATCTTCATCTTAAAGGCCGGCAGCGCACCTGTAACTCCTAATGTTGCAGATGTACATGGGCGACAGTAATCACTTACCACCAGGTGAACTGTCTGCTCGTCTGCCCGCGATAACATAAAAAAAAGTATCGTAGACGTATTTATTAGTACAATAACCATATTGTTGTCTATTGTTAAATGCAGTGATGTCTTCTTGAGTCCGATGTAATTGGTCACATCATAATGCAATCAACCACTAATGTTATAAATTCTTAGTGTTTTTTAATTCTAAAATGTATTATTATTTTACAAAATTGTTTTTCTTATTAGGTTAGGCTACGTAGGTTAGGTCTACGAATATTTATATTGTGAATGCTGTGATTACCTATAATTTTAAGGACATTTAGATTAGATTAGACATTTAGGCATTTTGGATTTTTTACAATATATTACATTAATAATATATTTTTTTACATTTTTTGTTCATTTAAAAATTTGTACTGTGCGTTATGTCGGTAATCCTATAAATAAATAAATAAATAAATATTATTTGCACGTTAGGCAAACGTAAACATGGTGCTCGCTAGCGACATTCTCTGAGTCAACTCAATAACTCAGGCTGAAGCAACTGAGTTGTCTCTTTGCGCTAACTCAAAACTGCACTATAGTACAGAAAATGCGCCAAGTGTAGATGTGTATTTAGCGAGAATTTTCTGAATAAAACCTTACCTTCGCGTTGCGGAGTACTCCATCACATTTGAATATTAAATAATTAAAAACGGTTGTTTATATTTAATATTCAAATGTGATGAATTTTCCATCTAACCTAGCCCATTGTCCCATGGGATAATGGGCTAGGTTAGATGGAAAATTCTAAAACTGAAAAAGAACTGGGACTTAAAAATGTGCCAACTGTGTTTCTTGCCTAGCATGTCGTAAAAGGCGACTAATGGTATATCGGGTTTTGGGTATGTGATTGTGTAGGCGTCAAGCCACTTGTCACTACTTTTTCACAATTTTCCATCTAACCCAGCCCAGTTTTATTTTTGGTTCAATGTGGTTAAAGGGGACTGCTGCCCCTTTGACTCTGCCTACCCCTTCGGGGATTACGAGTGTGATGTTATGTTATGTTTGTTTGTTTATACTGGCTTTGTTATCAGAAATTGCAGTCAGTCTTCAAAATAATTAAAAATACCCAACTATTAATTTCAACATAAAACGATACGACATACAATTGAATTCTACTCTCTTATTCCAGTTGAATAATATAATCTGTCTTTTTCTCGGGGAACTCTAAAGCATTCTAAGGCTATATCCGATAATGGATGATGATAGGCCGAGTTTATTAGTGATTTCATAAACGTATTTTGCAGACGCTCAGCCCTTTGTTGTATGCTTTCATAACATCCTTTGCTTCAACGAACATTATGATTGATAACCAAAGTTAGGGCGTAAGTTCAAAGGTGGCGATGCAATCATTGCAGTGACGACTTTATGGACTTTACGCGCCAATAAATGAACTGAATTACGTCATACTTCTCTATCTGCCAGCAACTTTGTATTCGCGGATATGTGTTGCGGAATTGCAGAATAGATATGGTTTTAATTAAATGTCCTTTTTATAGGCATGCCTTTTTCAATGCCAACGATATCTTTATTACGCATATTTGCATAAAAAATCCTCGCAAATTTTTAGTTTCTGCCGACCAAAAATAGGTTTAGGCTATTATATTAACTTTGTCCCATGTTGGTCTGGAACTTGGCCCATGTTAATCTGGGACAAAAAAAAGAATGTGCCAACTGTGGTTCTTACCTAGCATGTCGTAAAAGGCGACTAATGGTTTACGGGCTTTTGGGTATATGACTGAGTAGGCGACGAGCTAGGCACTTGTCACTCCTATTTCACAGGTTTTAGTCTAACCCAGCCCACTATCCCATATTGGTCTGGGATTTAAAAAGAATATGCCAACTGTGGTTCTTGCCTAGCATGTCGTAAAAGGCGACTGATGGTATATCGGGTTTTGGGTGTGTGATTTAGTAGGCGACGGGTTAGCCACTTGTCACTGCTTTTTCGCAATTTTCCATCTAAACCAACCCGGTTTTATTTTTGGCTGATTGTGGTTGAAGGGGCTGACCCTTTGACTCTGCCTACCCCTTCAGGGATTATGGGCGTGATGTTATGTATGTATGTATACTAACTGGGATTGCAATGCTGAATCCAGCAATCCTGTTGGGTCCAGCACAAATTTAGCTGTGCTAGATCTGGCGACATGTGCTGGTGGAACGCAGCTGGATTTTAATCTCTACTAGAGATCGGAATGCTGGTTCATGCAATCAAGCTGGGTTTGGGATAATTTTAGCTCTGCTGGTTCCAGCTTCAGTATCCAGAAGAAAATGCCGTTAAATTGCAATCCCTCATTAATAAGGATTATAGGATTTTTATTATTATATTATCTATAGTCTAATGCTGTTAAGAGCGGTGGTAGCTCAATGGTAAGGACACGCGCCTCTTAACCGAGAAGGGGGGGGGCCAAACCCGGGCACGTACCTCTGGATTTTTCAAGTCTATGTACGTATTTATACCACTAACTCGACGGTGAAGGAAAATATCGTGATGAAACCTGCAAATTCAAAGAACTTTGGATTTGTAACCATGATCCAAAAATCTTAGGGTTACGAAGGTCAGATCGGCAGTCGCTTCAATGTAATTACTAGACTCGCTAAATCCTGGAGCATGGTCTAAGCGGACCCCGTCTAAACACGGGACATAACGCTAGGTAGACTATAGTCTAATGTTGAAGAGGCGAGTGAGGTGTGTAAGGATCGTGCCATATGGCGTTCGAATCTCTCTGCCTACTCCGCTAGGGCAGTGGCGTGAAGTTTAGTTAGTTAGTTATCTATAGTCAAAACCATAGTTTCGTAATCTTGTCCTTCGTCAACAAATCGGTCGAAGTATTTTCATAAAGTTGCGCAAATACGGCGGGCTCATTAATATCTTCACAACACACAGCTGCGTTCGCAAACGCGTATGAATGGGTCGCGTGTCCGTTCGTTGCGAGCAGTATTTATGATTTATGCGTCTTATCGAGCAGTCGTCTTATTTGTTATTACATAAAGCGGTAGACATGATGGCACTATACACAAATTAAGTAAACACATAAGAAAGAAAAGAACGAATTCAACTAAGTTTTGGAACTTTTAGCAAATTTTTATTGATTTGATTTGGAATTTTCAAATATTTGGTTAGTCGAGTACCTCAGATATTTTATTAAGCACTTAATTTTAATGATAGCGAGATATGCAAATGCATTTTGTCATGCCAGTTTATAATAAATACATAACTTCACGCCCATAATCCCCGAAGGGGAGGCAGAGTCAGTCAGGTAGATATACATATGTTGTGAAAAAATTAGTTTAATATGGTACGCACATATAATGTATATGTATGCATATGTAAATAGTTTGCATTCAAACGTGCATTATGCGCCGTACCAATTTCTCACAGACATTTATTACCTAGCAAGTAAATTAAACTTCCAGCACTTACAATAAATACTTAAATAGATTCTCGGATTCACCTTGCATTGAAAATTGTGTCAGCTCCTAAATCTATCAGATAATTTACAATATAAACGCAAGCGCAGCAATGCATGCTGGTGAATTACTGGGAATTTCAGTTTATTATTATTGTAGATCTGGTTCCGGGCCAGGGCTGAATCTAAGATTCATTTAGCGGCGGCATAAAGCCGGGGTCCTGTTATAAGCGGCAGCGGGTAGCGAGTAGCGACAAGCGGTGGTGGTTAAAAACTGGCGCATTACATTTCCTATGGCTAGCTGCCGCTGTCATGGATGTCTTTAAAGGCGACTAGTATATAAATTGTATATGTACAGAAAAGAAACTAGCCACTTGTCACTACTTTTTCAGCGTTCCATCTAACCCACCCAGTTTTATTTTTGGCTACAAGCGGTCATAGTAGCTTGCTGACCTTTTTATTCTACCTACACTATGGTAGATTCGCGGATTACGTTCGTGGTAATGTGTTTCTTGTTATTGAGCTACGAGTTTTCATAAACAGAGAAAAACGAAAGAAAAAACGCTTTATTATCCTGTTTACAAATTTAAACTCTGTGACATTGCCGTTAATACCTATTTCAAAAAAAAATACAGTACATATGCAAATTTATTTGAATAAATTCTAATAAAATTGGCATTCCTTTTCTCCTCTTTATCTAGAAGGTTACTGTATTTAAAACTGCATTTGTAACGCTGCCTGTATTATCACAAAACTACAAAACGTTTCGCTAACTATTAGAAACGTTTCTACCTTCCGCTCCTAACGCTTCTCGGATCGTCTCAGCCGAACGTCAGAACTAGTTAACTATTAAGTTTACGCGCAATAAACAAGCCAGATATTACGAAAGCTCAGTTATTCCCGCCAGCTGTTAATGCCGCCGTCTGAATGGGCCCTGATTCCGCGGCTTTGCAACTTACTTGTGAAATTGCTTTTTCGATACATCTGGAAGATCGCGCAGTGGTTCTTAACCTTTTTGGCTGGCAACCAAAGTGTAAATATATTTAAAGCCCGCGAATCCGGTGTATAAGAAAGAACCCTTATTTTAATAACAATGGGACTAAATAAAAGCCCATAGTTTGCTAAAATTAACAAACATAACATAACATCACGCCCATAATCCCCGAAGGGATAGGCAGAGTCAAAGGGGCAGCAGGCCCCATTAACCACATTGAGTCAAAAATAAAACTGGACTGGATTAGATGGAAATTGTGAAAGAGTAGTGACAATTGGCTAGCTTGTCGCCTTTACAATCACAAGATTATCAAATCATATCATATCATAACATCACGCCCGTAATCCCCGAAGGGGTAGGCAGAGTCAAAGGGGCAGCAGTCCCCTTTAACCACATTCAGCCAAAAATAAAACTGGGCTGGGTTAGATGGAAAATTGTGAAAAAGTAGTGACAAGTGGCTAGCTCGTCCTTTACACAATCACACACCCAAAACCCGATATACCATTTGTCGCTTTTTACGACATGTTAGGCAAGAAACACAGTTGGCACATTCTTTTGAAGTCCCAGACCAACACGGGACAAATCAATCAAATCTTATAATACCTTTACCCATGTGCAAGTGTTAAACACGATAGTGCGTGTGATTTTAAGAATCTCACGACTCACTTGGCGCATGCGCACACCATGGCCCAATTTTAAGTTAGCTGCAAAATCTGGCGCAGTAAACTGCGTGCGGGTTATCGAATATATTTTCAGAGTTAGCGATGTCTATATTAGCGGCTCGTGTCCGCTTCCCTGTTGGCATAAGTGCCACCAGTAGTCACCTACATCCTGCCCCATTAACAATTTAATTTACATTAAGTGTGTTAGAAGCAGTTAAACGTTATGAGCTGATAAAATCATTAATAAATAATGTATTAAGTGACCATGTTAGTTTCTAGTGCAGTATATTGGGAATGGCATTATCAGCCAACTAGGTTATGCAACACAAGTGTGCAATTTCGATCTAAAGGTGGCAAATGCCATAAACCGCTTAAAATGGAACATGTTCGGTACGCGTGAATGGATTGCATACTGTAACTAATTTGGTAGATTATACTTAACTAATTACAAGGTAATTTAACTAATTATTAACCTCTAAAAAGGTGACACAATGGTCATATGTCAAAAGCTAGAGTTTGGTTTTAATAGTAGTATTTTTTCAATCAGCTGATTAGAAAAATAAGGATAAGGTACTTAACATTATCGTATCAAAGTTATGTCCCGTTCCGTTTGTAGAGTGGATTCAACCGTAAATAGAGATTTAGCGAATGTGATTGTTAAATAGAAGCGACAACCACCTGACCTTTGAAACCCATAGACAAGAGGCCAAATAATTCGGATCATGGTAACAACATTTTGTTCAAATTTGGTCGTTAGAAATACAAATATCGTCAGCAAAACTTAAACACTCCTTGCAAGTGAGGCAGGTATATTTACCAATTGACCTGGCACAACTGTTGACGCTAATTTCTCCTCTAAATGACTGTAATTCCCTTTTCAATCGACTTCAAAAAGAAGGAGGTTCTCAATTCGATATATATATATATATATATATATATATATATTGTATATATATATATATTTTTATCCTGCAAACGATTGGCCGTCCCCTTAAGGCCAAATATATATATATATACAATATATAAATATATATATATATATATATACAATATATATATATATATATATATATATATATATATATATATATATATATATGCGGTCTAAAAAGATGTTATTACACGTTTTATGTGTTCGCGCATAACTTCATCGTTTATGAACCGATTTCGATGATTATTTTTTTGTTAGAATGTATGTTGATTTCTTAGGGATGCCATCATCAGATCCAAGTTAAACAATGACTTGGTACAATGACGCTAATATATCTGTTGAGTGATAATTGTACCTATACCAATTTAAGCATTTACTTGGCACCGACTTCAAATTTATTTATAAGTATTAAAATACCTGCGTATTACTTTGGCCAAAGTAAATTTATTTTTTACTTTTATTCGGTTCGTTTTCGAAGTCGGTTTTTTTGTTACAAATTAGTTTTGTCGTTTATATCACACTCTAGCGACGGACCCGCTCTTGCTCTTTACAATGTATCTCAGATGTCTCTCAGATTATTAAAACACAGATTTTCGAAACCCTCATGTTTATAAAAAACAGTTGCCGATTGTGAGAAATTTAAAAATGGCGATTGTGCCAATAAATATTAAACAACGTTTAAGTGAATAAGACAAAAAAGTATTTTCACTTGCAACCAAAATTTGTATGCAATTACATCTGTATACGGACATCGCACAAGTTACGGGCTATAGTGAATTGCGTGGTAACTTTTTGCTTGCATTGTATGGTACATTTTTCGCCAAGTGTGTCAACCTGGGAATGTGAAATTAAATAAAATAAATGGACAGCAAAGAAGTACCTATCTACTTTCAAGTCAAGTTGGTTGAGATATGTATGTTTAATCAGCTCACAATGGCTGATAATGACTTTTAATCGGAGATTAATTGGCATATCTAAACTTTATTAATGTAGATATAATCCCCAAAGGGGTAGACAGAGTCAAAGGGGCAGCAGGCCCCTTTAACCACATTCAGACAAAAACAAAACTGGGCTGGGTTAGATGGAAAGTTGTTAAAAAGTAGTGACAAGTGGCTAGCTTGTTACCTACACAATCACACACCCAAACCCCATATACTAACTACCTCACAGTCACCTTTTACGACATGCTAGGCAAGAAACACAGTTGGCACATTCTTTTTAAGTCCCAGACCAACATGGGGCAATGGGTTGGGTTAGTTGTAAAATTGTGAAAAGTAGTAACAAGTGGCTAGCTCGTCGCCTAATTAATGTACTATTACGCGCCTTTTACGACATGCTAGGCAAGAAACACAGTTGGCACATTCTTTTTAAGTCCCAGACCAACATGGGACATTTCTTAATGTATCGTTTTTATATCGATTCCGGAAGGCCTCGAATTACCCACACGCGCAGTGCTGTTGAAATATGCAGTGGGAAGTAATCAATAGTGCACACAATTTAGTCTAGAAATAGTAATAGTAGATAATCGACCCGTATTACAACTGGTGTTACGACCTTTTTGGCCTGACCAACGACAGTGAGGTGACATATAGACGAAAAAGACTATGATATTTAAGTAAGAAAAAAGACGACGACCAATTAGCTGACAAGACGACGAATTAAGCTATAATTCACGACCTGATATTGGTTTATAAAGACAAACAAACATTTAGACCCATTTTTATCCTCTTCTTTCTTACAACTGGGATTGACGAAATATACATTTTATACGAGTAGGTACATACCGCCACTCCTGAAATCTCGGAAGGTGTAGGCAGAATCCGACAAGCTATGAGCAATGCTCCATATACCATATTTCAAGGCCAAAATCGAGTTGGGTTAGATGGAAAATGGTGAAAGAAGTGACAAGTGGCTAGCTCGTCGCCTACATAATTACAAAAAATTAGTTTTACGACATGCTAAGTAAAGAACAAAGTCGGTAAATTCGTATTTGAGCTCAGCCCAGCATGCGGTTTCACCCGCATTTATGGTTATGGTTAATGCTATATGGCCTATATAGCCTTCCTCGATAAATTAACTATACAACACAAAAATATTCTTTTTAATTCGGACCCGTAGTTTCTGAGATTAGTGCGTTCAAGCAAACAAACAAACTCTTCAGGTTTATAACTATAGTAAGTATAAGTAGAGTATAGATCATTTTGTAAAAAAAAACATCAATGTACTCCATTGTACTTCCGCAATAGGCAACTCGCATTATAAACATTTAAATGGAACATCGAAGCGAACTTAACGTTCTGCGCACGCGCCGATGTGGGTCGCGCCCGTCCGTCAGCCGGCTGCCAATTACCGCGCCGACGCAGGAAGACAACGCGGTATCAATCATCGCAGCGACCCATTCATCTGACTGGCGATCTGAGAGCTTTGCCGCGTGATCAAATATTGTTATCAACATACGTCTTTCCTCCTTCAGCAGCTGGGATTCTCTAAAGTCTTTCTCGCAAACCAAATAAAAAATCATTTGACTGGCTCGATGGCGCAGTGTCTTATGCACCAAGAGGTTTCTTCAAACCAGAAGCAACGTTCATGTGGTTAAAACTTATGTTTGTTCTGAGTATTACCATCTACCATTTAAGTATAATACCACAATTGGTCCGATCCGTAACACAAAGGCGTAAGCTACTCTAGAAATCAGATCAATGTATGTTCTATCTATTATTCATTCATAGTAGTCTAAATGTCAGTGTTCCCCGCTATTTCCCTCACTGCCAAACTAGACACCGTCTTTGTATTTTAAGACTCCAGAAGTAAGTTCATAGACTGACTTAAACAGTCACGGTCCATATTAAAGTCTAAGGCCTACTGACGCAATATTCAGTGCCGGGCCTCAATTAATTTTTATTGGGTTTTGGAAACGAAAGAAAAGGGGCCTCGCTGATAAGACTAATATTAGTCCACGCTACGTCACTGCCGATATTTAAAAGGTTAGGTATAAAGATTAGACTACTAATTGTTCATGAAACAAAAATAGACTTGGTGACCTTAGTTTTCTATTATTATATAATGACATGCTTGACTGCCTCATTGGTCTTGTGGTAGCATGCGCCGCCTAAGGACCAAGAGGTCCCGGGTTCAAATCCCGGGTCGGGCCAAAAAGTGGCTAGTTATTTCAATATTGAAATTACTCAGTAACAGTTCGGAGTTAGGAAGTTGATGGTATAATCACCCCCGTGCCTCGGCAAGCACGTTAAACCGTCGGTCCTGCGCCTGACCTCTCTTCGATCATGTCGAATTGCCGTCTCACCGGACTTTGAGAGTGAAGGAATAGAGAGTGCACTTGTGTTTGCGCACAAACTTGTGCGCTATAATATTTCCTGCGCAGTTGGCTAATCTGCGCTGAGATTGGCTACCGTGACCGATATCAATTAGGAGGACATTATTATTATTAAGACATGTAACAACCTTATCATTGCTTTTTGCCTTGAGTTTAAATGTGTGAGTCCTTGCGGACTTATGATTTTTTATCAGCAATTAACTTAACACGATTTATATCATACCTATGTAACAAACACTCGTAAGCCGTCTCTGTTGCTGCTACCAGGCTGTGGCGAGTTTAAGGATTTATTAAAAAAATATATATATGTTGTCAATTTCAAATCGTTAAAATTTTCGTCGTTCCGCAAATTAGGTAATTAGGTAGAAATATAGGTACATTCTGCTTAGTTTACTCTTTAATTTTACTGAAATAGGGTTTGTACATCACATCAGTAATTTTTTTTTTTTTTGGGGCATGTTATACATCGTTACTACGGTTCTTAAATATTGTGTATGGACTCGTTATAAGGCCCCATTTAACCTTCTTTGGGGGTAGTTTTATAACACTCTGTATAGATGATTATTAGTGTCGCTGTATTATCAGCGCGTACAACGTTGCACCATATTTTCCCTCTTCGCTGTACTACGTGTACCTACTAGTGGTACCGTATCCGTAATTAAAAAAATCCACAGGTTCGCGGTCGGATTTAAACCGACGCCTCACAATTAAGCACATGTATTTTACCATTACGCCACTGTCTGCCATCACAAAATTGTTAGTTAGACTGGATTCAGACATAATAAAGGCTTATTTGCATTGCACTAAGGTCTACAATATTTGTAGGTTTAAAGATAAGCTCAGTTAATTTATTCATAAAACAAAAATAGACAGAAAAACACTTTCTATTGTCATGTCAGGCATATGTGTAAGCCATTATAATTTCTAAACAAGCAATAATAAAGGCAAGGACTCATTAATAGAACACAAACATGACGTCAGTAATTAACATTACACGATTCACGTACTAAAGGTGAGTACATACTCGCAACTCGACACTGTTCGCGCCTTCTTCTATTACGGGTACCTGCAATCCTTCCGTCTGTACGTTAGGATTTATTGTAAAGGCTGTTTCAGACTGGTAGAAAGCAGTGGTAACTCAATGATAAGGACACATACATCTTGATTTTTCAAATCTATCCAATCTGTACACTTATTTATATGACTTAGCAATGAACGAAAAAATCGTGTTGTAACCGTTCCAACAACTATGGATGTGTAACCATGTTCCAAATTATCTGGTTTCCCTATCTAAGGGTTAGGAAAGTCAGATCGGCGGTCGCTTCAATGTAATTACCAGACTCGCTAACTCCTGGATCATAGTCAAAGCGGACCCCGTCTAAGCACTGGACCCGACGCTATGAGGACGATGATGCTGTTTCAGAGAAGCGTTTTTTTCTGCGCGTACGTTGGTTTTTGTCGTACGCGCTTACATGCGCGCTACTTTAAACCCAACACACGTGTACGCCCTCATTCCTGCGTATTCCCTCGCATGAAATGAGAACATGTTTTTGCTCGCGCTTTTACAAACTTATGGAAACAAAACCGTATACGCGCTTCCTAAAAAGATGTTATACGCGCGTGTAAAACGATAGTCTAAAACCGCCCTAATCACACATACCTACTATACAGCTAATACCTGAGAAATAATTTCTAGATAAAAATAAAGCAACTATAGAGATAGTACTTTGTGTGTTTATTTTGGAGAAGGTATTACTTTTTAGCATTTTTTTCTGGCGGGGGAATAGGAAAGATCCGTAATAGCCATTTATGGGGTTAGTAAGTAAATTATGGGGTTAGTTAGAAGAGGCATGCTCCGGTGATTCGGACATGTGGAATGAATAGATGACGAAAGATTGACTAAACACATATACAATGCGAAAGTGGAAGGATGTAGGAGCCGCGGAAGGCCCAGGCTCACCTACCACAGCCAGATTCGTCGTGTGTTAACAGAAGGTGATGTTAGGAGTCATAAAAACTGTAGAGCTTGTATGAAAAGAATTATGAATGTTGAAGAGGCGAGTGAGGTGTGTAAGGATCGTGCCATGTGCGTTCGGTTCTCTCTGCCTACCCCGCTAGGCTGATGTTTATTTAGTTATTAAGTAAAGAAAAACTTAAGGTGTAATCAACCCTCTTTGTTATTTAATGAAACGTTTCGTCTCAAAAATTAAGATACTTGTACTTACCTATCTACCTGAATTAAAAAATAAAAATAAAAAATGTTAATTCGAGAAAAACACAGAAGCCAGTTTAGGTGTAATTCTATGACTCCCACACTAGGCTGGGCATGTATCGTGAGAATTGTCTTACAGGTCTTAAACTTAAATATTTGTTCACTCTTTTAAAAATAATCAAAAGTGGTAATTTACAAAGTCACTCATCGTTTTGTTTGTCATTTAACTTTGTGTTTTATACTCAGTTTTATCGTTTCATTTGCCTCATTCTATAATTTAAATTGATCAATTTGAACGAAGTAATGTACATAACATTATTATTCGTTCAAATGTGTAGGTGTTTAAATAGGAACATACAACGAAAAACATCACTACGATTAAATTTATTGTCCTGTTTAGGTTGAGTAAACTTGAATTCAATTATAATTGCCTATTTATTAAAATTTTTGATTTTGGCTGAATGTAGTTGAAAGGGCCCACTGTCCCTTTGACTCTGCCTACCCCTTCGGGGACTATAGGCGTGATGCTATGTATGTATGTATATATGTATTTATTAAAATTATAAACCCAGTGAGAAGGTGGGTCGATGAAATAAAAACAGCAGCAGGAGAGACATGGACTAGAAAAGCTGAGATCAAGGAAGAACAAACAGACAGTGTCGTGGCAATATAATTAAGAAAGAAAATCTGTAATTTTTTGTTATTTTGTCTGAATAAAGGCTATTATTTATTAAATATTTACATGATGATAAATCCTATACACAAGGTCTCAACTGTGTTGTATTTTCAATGCGAATTTCTAACACAATAATACATTAGACACTAAGATTTCTGTGGATAATTTTCTAACAAGTCAATTACCAGCGGGTGCAGATACTCCGGCATATGTGTCCCCCACATGTAGTCGATGTGGTTGAACTGCTCCCGTTCCATCACATGGTACTTCACCACATTCGGCAGCTGGCTCCTCAGCAGCTCCACGTCTTCCAGAGCCGACAGATTATCATTCTTCCCCGCAATCAGAGCTATTGCCATAGTCACATTCTTCAAAGAGTAATCGGGAGGAGATATCGATCCGTACCGCACAAGATTCCCGATCAGACCATAGTCGTATTGGGAAAATTTCTTCCTAATCGCAATCTGCACGAGATGATTGCCGTTCTTAATAGATGAAGTATCAAAGTAGCGTCCGACTACGCTTTTAAATAATTCCGGATCCAACTCATCAGGATCCGCTCCGGCGACCGGAAAGAAGATTCCTTTGGCGCAAATCTCGTAACCAATCACGTTTTGGGAGCACAAAAAGGTTTTCAAATCAAGGATTGCTGGCGGGAAAATCTCATATTGGCCGATGAGTTGAAACACAGGGCTGATTAGAGGCCACACGTTGATTAAAACCTTGGCTAATGATTTCGCGTGGTGAAGATAACAGATCGGAGCCAACGAGATGAAGAGTTTAATTTTATCATTATACTCCGGTTTTTCGGAGCCGAGGATATAAAACAATGTAGTTCCTTGCGAATGACCCACGGCTTGGAGCTGTGTCTGGCCGGTCGCGTTTAAGACGTAATCTATCATTGCGGTCAAGTCATAGACGACTATTTCCTGTAAGGTAAAATTCCAGAATGTTTTCTTGTCCTTCTCAACGTCCAGAGTCACATGGCGCCGGCAGTACTTATTGCCTCTTTGGTTTCCCACCCACACGTCGTACCCTTGCCTAGCTAACGTAATCGCCATAGACTTGTTGCCGGCGATTATGAAGTTGTCTGACGAATCCACAACACCGTGCATCAGGAATACCGGTTTCGTTTTGTCGCCTGGTATGTTGAATAGTTTCAGCAGGTATCCGTCTTCCGTGGTCACCGTGTGCTCTTCACACTGTTGTCCGTACTTGATGGCCATTTGTGTGAAGTTGAGTCTGCCATCTTCTGGCACATTTTGGTAAATCAAGTCTTTTAAAGTGGAGTTTGTGCCGTACACGAATGAGTCCAATATTAACAGTGGCAGTATGAACCGTGCGACATCAACAACCATCGTCATCTTATTACTAACACTTAGAGAGTACGTTAGTTTTTCAATTGTTTGAAGGTTTTAAATACATTGACGCGTTTGATAAGGTTATATATTAACATAAAAATAATTAAAGATTAATCGAAAGAAAAATGTAATTAAATAACAAATAGCTTTGTTTTTGTAACATAGCAGCTGAAATAACACAGCAAACGTTTTGAATGTATTCGTGTCCGTGAAAAAGAGGCACCTGATGAATTAATTCTAACATTTATCGTTTGCCATTATTGTATATTAGAATAGTGTAGTATAGAATGCATAAATTGGTAATAATTAACTATTATGTATTCAAGTTACACATGTGTTGTTTTGTAATTTCTGTACATACATACGTATATAACATCACGTCCATAACCCTCGTAGGGATAGGTAGTCAAAAGGGCAGCCGGCCCCTTTAACCACTTTCAGCCAAAAATAAAACTGGGCTGGGTTATATGCAAAATTGTGAAAAATTGTCCCATGTTGGTCTGGGACTTGGCCCATGTTAATATGCGACAAAAAAAAGAATGTGCCAACTGTGATTCTTGCCTAGCATGTCGTAAAAGATGACTAATGGTTTACGGGCTTTTGGGTATGTGACTGAGTTGGAGACGAGCTAGCCACTTGTCACTTATTTTTCACATCTTTTCATCCAACCCAGCCCACTGTCCCATGTTGGTCTAGGGCTTAAAAATAATGTGCCATGTGGTTCTGGCCTAGCATGTCGTAAAAGGTGACTAATAGTCTATCGGGTTTTGGGTGTGTGATTGTGTAGGCGACAGGTTAGCTGCTTGTCACTGCTTTTTCACAATTTTCCATCTAACCCAGCCCGGTTTTATTTTTGGCTCAATGCGGTTGAAGGGGCATGCTGCTTCTTTGACTCTGCCTTCCCCTTCGGGGATTATGGGCGTTATGTTATGTATATATGTAATTAAATTTTAACAAAAATAAAAACCGACTTCAAAAAACCCCGCACAAAATGTTTATAAAAAAACACAAGTAAAAACTGCCTTAATAGCTATTTAAATGTCTAAACACTAAAAAGTATCAAAATAAATTCTTTCGACTGCTTCGATGAAAGTATTAATCTTTAACACGTATTTAAATATTTACAATAATCAGTTAGTTTTGGAGTCGGTGCCAGCCCGCGTAATTATATCATCATTTCGGAATTTGCAATTATTTGTTTCTTGGTGAAGGGTGGTAAAATAGGTTTTGAATATACAAAATCAATAGTAAGTTAATATACTCATATTTTAACTAATTTGTTTCATATTTTTATTAGTAAGGTAATTTGTTATTAAGTGTCTACTTTTTTTTTAGTTTGGCTGGCACCGACTCCAAAACTAACTGATTATTGTAAATATTTAAATACGTGTTGAAGATTAATACTTTCATCGAAGCAGTCGAAAGAATTTATTTTGATACTTTTTAGTGTTTAGACATTTAAATAGCTATTAAGGCAGTTTTTACTTGTGTTTTTTTATAAACATTTTGTGCGGGGTTTTTTGAAGTCGGTTTTTATTTTTGTTAAAATTTAACTTATTTGTTACTTTTTAGTGAAATTTATTAATAGGTAGGTAGACCAAATCAAAACGAGCTGCTTTAATGAGACAGTGCCGGTCTTATGAGACTAAAGACGAAAAGTTATAACGAGCCTTTAATGTTTAAAGAATTACTTAAAACTACAAATCTTCAAAGAGTTATACCTTTCATCATCAGCTAAGCAACATAACATGATGAGTACGAGACGCAAATACTGGAATCGTTTTAGAAAAAATAAATAAAACACTTAACATGTCGTTAAAATTTAAGAGTGGCCCTCGTTTTCATGGAATCCCATCACTAGACCAAGACTTGGTGAAATTGAGACCATCTCCAGAATAACACTCAATATGGCCCTATAATATTGAAAGAATTATCCACGAACTCCTAATCGTTAAGGAGTTACACCTTCCATCATCAGCTCAGCAACATGAGATTATGAATACCAGACGTAAATACTTGAATTGTTTTAGAAAATAACTAAAATAGATTGTACGCGCCTATAATACTTGAGGGTTTCCCTCGATTTGCCTAAGATTCCTTCATCAGATCCAGATGTGGTACCAATAGGACTAACTCCAGGATATACCCTTTTGAATAAAAGAAAGACCTCTAAAAATCGTCTTACAATTCTCGAAGATATCAATATTTAAAGAATCATAAACTAATTCCTTATCGTTAAGGATTTGTACCTTCCATCATCAGCTCACCAACATAAGATGATAAGTACCGTGCGTAAATACTTGAACAATCTTAGAAAATGTCTAAAACACATTGTACGTGCCTATAAAGTTTGAGGGTTGCCCTCGATTTTCCTGGGATCCCTTCATCAGATCCTGACTTGGTGGCAATGGGACCAACTCGGGAGTAAACCCTATCGATTAAAAAAAAAATTTGGAAATCAGTTAACAATTCTCAGAGATATCGAGTAACATACATACAAAAAAAAAAAAAAAATTCAGTCGAATTGAGAACCTCCTCCTTTTTTTTGAAGTCGGTTAAAAATTTTTAGTATAAATAAGATCCATCTGATAAACATTAGTAAAAGCAAGTAATACCCGAATCAATTAAGCAAGAAGCTTGAAATACAAAGTCAAATATCACTTAATCGGCTTTATCGGAGTGTTTTAGCTATGCCGAACAGGGCAGCCATTTGCATAGATCAATAGAAATTAGCGAATCGGCTAACGATAGACATGGCATTAGCTTTATACCGGTGCAGCGGTTATCCTTGTAGTGTGGGGCTTGGTGTGGCGATTATCGATGAATATACTTATGTTTATCGATAATTCGATTAATATAGTATATACATACATACATACATACATAACATCACGCCCATAATCCCCGAAGGGGAAGGCAGAGTCAAAGGGGCAGCAGTCCCCTTTAACCACATTCAGCCAAAAATATAGCCGGCTGGGTTTAATGGAAAATTGTGAAAAAGCAATGACAAACGGCTAACCTGTCACCTACACAATCACACCCAAAACCCGATATACAATAGACGCCTTTTACAACATGCTTAGCAAGAAACACAGTTGGCAAATTCTTATATAGTCCCAGACCAACACGGGACAAATATTAAAATATTGATATTTGCTTTGATTTAAGTGATATCTGCCTAACCCCCTGGGAAAATGTTCATTCATTTTATGTAAGTATGTATGTATAATTATAATCATAAATAAAAACAATAACGAGGTACGCCTGGTAATGGCAATTTCCTACCCCGAACACAGTTAGATTTCTAAGTAATGAGTCTAATTTATCATCTGCCGACTGTCGCTTTTAACCTAAAGACTCTTTCAAATCCATCGATAACTCTTGCTGTAGCCATCCCTACACTAGCAGTGTTATCTCGGTGTTAATGCGGCAACAAGCAATATCTGCGTTTATAGGCGAAACGTCGATTAATTCGCTCGAACATGCAAAATTATGCGCCAGATAGCGCGATGACGAAAACGCGTCCCGCGCCACTCATGACGCTAAAAAGCTTTCGCGCATACACGATGATTTATGATTTGTTAATCGGCCGGGTGAAGTGTTAGTATAAAGATACATACAAGGGCCTACTAGAATCTATATAAGGTAATTTCTAGTATATGCGAAACATCTTACCTACTTTAACTCATTATTCTAAGGAACCAATTTAAACCATATTATTATTATTACCTAGAAAATGAGCAAAAATTTTTTTTTTCTTTTCACACAAAATAGCCAATCAGCTGCTAAATTTTTGTCCATAAAGTAAAATAAAACAGCCAAGTGCGAGTCGGACTCGCACACGAAGGGTTCTGTATCACGGTATATGAAATACAGCCTGGTGACAGACGGACGGACAAACAGCGGAGTCTTAGTAATATGGTGCCGTTTTACCCTAGGGGTACGGAACTCTGAAAATTAGCTCATATTCTCAAATTCTTTAAACTAATTCCATATAATAATGAGTTAATAAAGTAGCTAAGTGGTTTCGCATACATTAAGAATAGCTTTGTATATTAAATATAATACGTGAGCCAAAAACGTTGTAGCTCTTTTTACGAAAATTACGCTAGTCTCCTGCTATCATTATAAATATTTGTTCAAATCGCAAGCGCCCTTTGTAAACAATAACTTTCTTGTTGCTTGACGATGATATCATGAGCATACGCAGCTTATGGTCCAGGGAGGGGAATACAATATTCTACAGCTGACAAGAAACACTGATCAATTCAATATGAACAAAATAAAAATCATCAATTAACAGGTTTTTCCGTATTTTCTATTTCCCATTACTTATCTCAGCTAACTCTTCGTTCTAAATTCGTTTCAAGTCCAAGTCGAATCCACATTTTCTACGCAATTATCGTCTATTGTTATAGTCCAATGAAATAACTGGAAATAACGAGGCGTTGTGTATTTTCTGCGCAAGCGTTTAATTCAGCTGTTTCACAGTAAATAACAGCTAACAGTGAGTTGTCAAATGACAACTCACTGTTAGCTAACTTCTAATTCGCAAAATGTCTTCTGATACAAATGTATCAGAAGACATTTTGCGAATTAGAAGTTTGGAGTTTGGAGTTTTGGAGTCAAGGTAAGAAGAGGCATGCTCATGTGGTTCGGACATGTGGAAAGAATGGATGAGGAAAGATTGACTAAACAGATATACAATGCGAAAGTGGAAGGATGTAGAAGCCGCGGAAGGCCCAGGCTCACCTACCACGACCAGATTGGTCGTGTATTAACAGAAGGTGATGTTAGGAGTCATAAAAACCGTAGAGCTTGTATGGAAAGGATTATGAATGTTGAAGAGGCGAGTGAGGTGTGTAAGAATCGTGCCATATGGCGTTCGGTTGTCTCTGCATACCCCGCTAGGGAAGTGGTGTGAAGTTTAGTTAGTTAGTTAGAAGTTTAGAACATACGTCATCATCTTCCCAGCGTTATAATATTCAGTTCTGAATTGGGATCCGTTTAGATCATCCTGGATTTAGCGAGCCTGGTAATAAAATTAAAGCGACTCCCAATAACCTTTAGACAATTTTAGATCATGCATTTTTGTAGTTAGGTATTTAAATGTGCAGGTTCCATCACAATGTTTTACCTCTGCCGAGCTAGTAGTATAAATACGTACATATGAAGATTTGATAAATTCAGAGAGAGTTTCGTGCCTGGATTTGAATCCACACAAAAAATGTGGTTCACCATTTCCTTACCGTTCCCAATATATCTGTGTCTCAAATACGTGGAACGAATGGCAGCGTAGGTTCCGCCGAAGTAAGCTCGCATTATGTCATCTAAGCTAAGATTAATCGTTCGGCCAGCGCCGGCGCAGCTTGTACTACAATGAGTTGCAGCGTTATTTATCGATTAATGTATCGGTTCGCTATTGGCTGTTTATTTTAGGGCTATAAGTAACTGCCGAAGGAATGTTCCCTTGCTTACCGCGGACACACCTCCTTCCATATTTATTGAGGGTCTAAGGTTCTATAGGATATAATTTCACACCTTCAACTGCTTCGGATACCATTTATAAACTTCCATCTGTTACCAAATAGGGAGCAGATATATGGGGGCAAATGAAACATTTTAGTCACTTTCACCGTTCTCCAATACTGTTGTAATTTTAAAGGTCTAGCCTTAACCAGCAATAGTCTAGTGCAAGGTTTCTCAAACTTATGGCTCCAGGTACCCCTTTTAAAGTCTCCAGAGGACGGCGAACCCCTAGACCCCCCCCCCCCCCCCCCCTCAGAGTTGTTTCAGATCAGACAGTACGTGCAGTAGCGCGCCCGCTAACAAGCGTGTCGCACAGGTCAGTCGTTCTTCCTCCATTACGTAAATCTTCCCGTGAACCCCCTATGATCGAATGGAGGACCCCTAGCGGTTCGCGTACCCCCCTTTGAGAAACGCTGGTCTAGTGCATATTAATTATTTATGTAAATATACATATAAGTCCAAATCATTGTTCAGGATAAAGCGTAGTTGTTGTAGAATAATTGTTTTGAAACACATATTTTTTTGGAAAAAAAGGCGATCCACTTTCAGCTCTCTTTGTCTATGGCACTGTGCCTATTTTTGATCTAGACTAGTCGTCCACGTTGAACACCCAATACGATAAATTACTGACCTTCGCACCACCATTCCTTTGCCATCTCATAACTGATAAAGTGAAAGAGAGAAGTTGGTAGGACTACTAATCAGAGAAATTACTAACTAAACTTCACGCCACTTCCCCAGCGGGGTAGGCAGAGAGAACCGAACGCCATATGGCACGATCCTTACACACCTCACTTGCTTCTTCAACATTCTATGGTCGTGGTAGGTAAGCCTGGGTCTTCCGCGGCTCCTACATCCTTCTACTTTCGCATTCTATATCTGCTTAGTCAATCTTTCGTCATCCATTCTTTCCACAGGTCCGAACCACTGGAGCATGCCTCTTTTTACCATGACTCCGACGCTGTCCTTCTGTTCGTCCTAGCTGGGCTTTCTGGCTTAAAACTTTTACTAACGCTCTATTGACCCTATTCCCTGAATTCACTCTTCTTTCTATATCAGCGAAGTACCTTCCATCCCTACTAAATGCACTATATCATCAACCGTTATTCTTGTGTCCGATCTGGTTTATTCCCTTTCAATGATAAAAAATAAGAAATTGGATTACACAGTCCGTATATTTTATCAGTAGTAAACTAAAGTAGTATCAACAACACAGAAGTAAATAGGTACTATGACGTTTAAAAATGTAACACAATACCCCAATCCTATATAACTTGGGTGAGATGAATTCCTTTATAGTAAGCTGCATTTAACAACGCTAGCTATTAAATGCTCGACCAACACAAAGGGCAAGTGGTCTCGTTGCGTGCCCCGATACGGTTTCATAACGCGGGCGCGGGCGCAGGCACGATCCTCCTATATTTAGGTACTTTGTAGGCATTTAATTGTGTTTATTTATGCAAAGCGTGCTTCGCAGGGTATCGCGAATTAGTCGTCTAGGATTAGTTTTTAGTGCATTCCGTGCAAGAATATTAACTTGTATATTTCATGCTTAGTCACTGGACTTCAGTCATTTATATGTGTAATTTTTGTTATTTTTACTGGCCTGCTATAACAGCCAATGTTCCTATGCTATTTCAGTTTAATTTGTAAAATCAAATCAAATCCTTTCTCATATTACCTAAATACATACATATATAACGCCCATAATTCCAAGGGGTAGGCAGAGTCAAAAAGACAGCAGGCCCCTTTAACCACATTCAGCCAAAAACAAAATTGGGCTAGGTTAGATGGAAAATTGTGAAAAAGTAGTGACAAGTGGCTAGCTCGTCCCCTACACAATCACATACCCGAAACCCGTAAACCATTAGTCGCCTTTTACATGCTAGGAATATAACAGTTGGCACATTCTTTTAAAGTCCCAGATCAAAATAGGACAATGAGCTGGGTTATATGGAAAATTGTTGATTGAAAATAGTAGCTCTGTCTGTCAGTATATCTTTCTGTTACCTGTTCACGATTGTTTTACTTATTTATCCGGAAAAAAAATATAGATCTTTTAAGGACACATTCGATATAGTATCTATGTCACAGGCCAAATTCCAAGTGTTAAATAATAATGCGATCGTTCTACATAGTCAAACCTCTATACATATTAAGAGAACCTTTTAAAATTTTATAGACCGTTTATACTGCAGTAGACCTCAGATGACTACATCGCATTACGTGCTCGTAAAGAAACGGCACCCACTTAGCTACGGTCACTTTGTACATAATCAGCTGCTTTATATGGAGACTAATTTGAAAATCGTAGCAATTTATTTTGTTATTGATCGCTTATTTTGGTGAGAAGGTGTTATGGAGATACTTTGGTTTTTATAATTTTATTGCATGTAACGCCCCTGTACATTCCTGAGGTGTGGTACAATGTCTAGCAAGTTTGCTAAACACGGGACATAACGCTATACGCAAAGATTTTTTGTTTCTTTTCTCTTCTGATTAGTTAATCAGAAGAGAAAAGAAACAAAACATCTTTGCCTTGTCTCTTGCAGATAATTCAATAGCTCAACAGGACGAAGACCAAAATACAGTCGTATATATGTAATCCTAATATTTTCAAAGCATTTCTCTTGTGGTTAAGAAGAATACTTATAGAAGGCTGTGAAGCCTTGTATGGTTAAGACAAAAAATAATGTTGCTGCAATTAATACCTACTAATAACGTAATTATAGTACAAATATTGCCGGCAAAAGTTACGGTGCAAAAGCCAAGATACCATGGGAAAGACCTGTATAACTAAAATTAAAACATTTTTCATTCCCTCGACGACGGCAAGTCAAGCAATTAGTACTGGCCGTTTTCGTAAAGATGTCGTTAAAATAATTCTCGTTAGAGACATAGCGACTCGCTTGACACTTAACCCTGATAGTAATTTACCACATATGAAGAAGACATCCCATAGAAAATTCTATACTCCAAATAAAGATTGCAATCATCAGTTGAATCACGCGGAATTATGAGGATTTTTAAAATATAAACGATGCTTTATGGTCCTGTCGTTATCGGGTGCCACAATATTAGATTCGGAAGACCAATGGATCCCTTTAACCATGTCATGATTGATTTAGTTTTGTCATCATCTTCCTAACGTTATTCCCCGTGCTTACTCAGAAACCACTATCTGGTGGCAAATGTAACATGCCGTAGCAATACTGGATTTGAACTATCGCTTCTAAGTTTAGTGGACTGAGCTGCCACGGCTTTCCGTTTCAGTCGCTAACAATAGTTCTCTTGTTCCAGGCTGCAACTGCTCCCAACTGGGTGCCGAGAGCAACGCGTGCGATATTCGTACTGGCCAGTGCCGCTGCAAGCCGCACGTCACGGGCCGGGCCTGTGACACTTGCGAGGTAAGTAGGCTGAAGTGGTGCTGGTTGATGCGTGATGCGAGGAGGCCAAATGAAATGAAATTACATCTTCCTAGCGTTATGTCCCGTGTTTAGACGGGGTCCGTTTAGACCATGATCCAGGATTTAGCAAATCTGGTAATTACATTGAAGCGACGGCCGATCTGACCTTCGTAACCATAAGATAGGGGAACCAGACAATTTTTGGATCATGGTTACAAATCCAAAGTTTTTTGAATTTGCAGGTTTCATCACGATGTTTTCCTTCACCGTCGAGCTAGTGGTATAAATACGTACATAGATTTAAAAATCCAGACGTGCCTGGGTTTAAACCCGCACTCCTTGATTAAGAAGCGCGTGTCCTTACCATTGAGCTACCACCGCTGAAATGAAATTGACGGGAGCACTAAACAAGTTAACCCCTCCTCCTGTTACATATCGTCATGTTCCTTACGTTATAACCTATGTGTCGGCATCCGCTTAGGTTATGATCCAGGATTTATGTCGCGTAGGTACTCAGATCAGAAATGGATTTACTTCAAAGTAATGAATAACAATGGTTGACGTTATATTATCCGCAACGTAGACAACTAAATATTTTCAAAACAATTAAAAATCAAAAAGAAGAACTAATTGCTACTTTTGACTGATTTGGTGTCTCAATAATGCGTTCTTGAAATTACTATTCAAATTACTCCTGTATGGTGCCATCATCCCCATTAACCCGGCAAAGAAATTGCCATTAAACACAAAATTTCGCGGGCTGTCAAATACCTCATTCTGACATTCCGAACCGACAGTTCCGGGCAGCGGCTGACATTTAACAGCTGCAAGGTACCCATGGGTACCAATTACCATGGCCATTGGGTCAGATTCCGGCGCTGTCCTACTTGTCGCTCGACTGGGAAATGTCACGAAGACATTTCCGACGGCTCTGGAGCAAATAGCGTATTGTGAGGAGTCCGCCAACGTTGGTGTGGAATGTGGCTCTGTTAGTAGAGCGATTGTGGTGCAATCTAATTGGGTAAAACGGTTAGTGCGAATTTGAGAATTGCGGCTGGGGTGGTCTTAAAACTCATATTTGGATCAAGTGTGGTAAAACGGATTGACCTACTAAATGAATTAACAGGTGAATAGATGGATATTTATTCATTAAAGACTAATCAGACTGGGCCAACCAAACATATGTTTGGTTGGTCCAATGGTCCTGTGTCTGGGTGTTAATATCTGATATTTAAGTATATATTTGTAATACCACTGTTGATCCTGATATCCATAACACAAGTGCTTAAGCTACTTATTTCGGAATCAGATCAATGTATGTGATGGACGGATGACGGATATTTATTTATATTTATTATTTATTTATTATTTATATGTATAATACACATACGGTACGCAGTATAATTGTCAGCACTCATAGCACAAGCGTAAACTTAATTTTGCAAGCTGAATTCTCCATGACTGGTTCTTTAGCTAAAAATTTAATTTAGTATAAGTTGCATTGATTGATGATTTAGACTGTCTCAACACCATAAAATACAAACTAGTTTTCCGCCATATCGGATTTCGGTTATACCCACCGACCGAACATTAATTTATGAATCCAACGCATCCATTAGCCCAGTTCACAAAACTCGCGTTTGCAGTAGACGGGAACGCAAAATCGCATTTCAGTCGGATCGAAATGTTTATTGCAATTTAAATAACGATTTACTACCGATATTACGCTATTATGCCGTATCACGGCGCGTTACAATCACGGTCCTGTTTGTAAAGTGGTTTGGCGTCAAATCAATCCCATTTGTACTATTTGTTAAGGCTTAGCTGTATATTACTAGCTGCCACTAACCCATAATTGGGCTTTATATTCGCTCCTCAAGAATTATGAGGGTCGAACATAAATGTCTTTAACTATTTGCTTTAACGTAACAATGACTATATGAATAGCAATAGGTCCGTGTTTAACTAAAGTTCACTTTACTGGAATATAACGTAGCCTATATTTAAGATTTACGGTCAATTTATGGGATATAATTCAAAATTAATTATTTAAATGTGTAAATAAATATTACCTTCATTTGATTTGAACCTTTACCCGCTATCTAATGATGCCTTAAGTGATTAATTAGTAATTTCTAATGCATTTATATTATGAGTACCTACTATAATTATTGATTAGTGAAGGAATATTTTTTTTTACTAGCATCTGCCAGCAGCTTTGCTCGCGTGTTACATCGATGAACCATAGCTTATGTGTTATTCTATGTTTAAGCTATACAATTGTGAGTTTAATTAAAATCCATGTAGTACTTTTTGCGTGAAAGAGTAACAAACATCTACACAAACTTTCGCGTTTATAATATTAGTAGGATTTAATTTTATTTCCATTTTACAATCATTCATTTATCCGGCTGCAATTAAAAGAATTCGGATTTCGATATGCACAGCCCGGGGAATAAATGATTCCAAAAATATTTTCTGTGTAGGTATATTTTTTCCACTGTAGATAAGTATCGATAAAAACATCAATTACTTAATAGTGTCCATTTTTTTTGTTTACACCTACAACAAGTCCTGAGCTACCTGGCCTCGCCACTGCATGTAACATCAACCCGACGCTGTCAGCTCCATAAACATATCGTTGTCCGTTTCGATATTTGACTCAGCTCGGTTTCCGCATGATCGACGCACCAACTTGATACATAAATATTCCCTATTTGCATAGGAATTCCGCTGAGCTGTGTTTGAACGTCGATGCACGTTAGTACGGTTAGTTTCCTTGCATCGGTCAATCAGATGTTGGATCTACATGCTTGTTATACGGAAGAGACCTCAATACGGAATTATTAATTAAAACATCAGATAGATGGCGTAACTGTGACGTACGGCCTTGTCACCCTCCTCATTGGTAAGTTTTCAGAACAAACTGACATACTGTCAACAAAGAGGCTATAGTGACAGTGATAAGACCACGAGACTCCCTCGTGCTTGCGGTTTTTGTATTTTTGAAAACCCTCATTGGAAATAGCATTTTCTTTCCTGGAAGGTAATAAAAGTCTTTGCACGGTTGAAGATATGGTTGTCTAGCTTCAGTTCAGTTATAGCAAAGCGCAAAATTTGTTTGGGACCTGAATTAAAAATAATAGCTATACATAGGTGCCTACTCATCATCAGCATCAGCACGGCGTTGTCCCGGTTGCGTCCGTGTGCCGAAGCCCGGGGTCCGCCCCTATACATACTCTTAATACGAATACGCCATCTAATATTATAAATGCAAAAGTTTGTATGTATGGATGGATGTTTGTTACTTTTTCACAAAAAAACTACTGAATAGTTTTTAATGAATCTTTAGAATAATATAGCTCATACACCCGAATATCATATAGGCTATGTTTCATCGATGTACCACGCGAGCGAAGCCGCGGGCAGAAGCTAGTATTATAATATAGATTACAAATGATGATATACAATACCCATATCTTTCCATAAAAACAAACAAAGATGTACACCGACCAAAAAATCATCAGAAATCTCAGCTTTCGTTCTTCTACCGGATTAGGTTAAGTCAGTAGACACTAACCTCACCTAACCTAACTTACATGCTTCTTATTAAGTTTGAAATAGACTCATTAGCGAATCCGTAGTAATCACTGATTAGCAAACGCATACATTACCGTCCCGCCAAAGAGTGTTTCTGCAGCGTGCATAATCTGCATTGCGCCCGCGTCGACAACTGCGCTTGTATATTCTTGCATGACTTATGGGACGTTAGACGATTCATCCATGCTGGAGCCGGTAATCACGAACGTGCCTGTCAAATGTGATCTTAGTTGATAAATTTGTGTAAGTATTAAGACCACAAGATACAGTACCACATTATCACGCTATTGTATGAACAATCAAAGTCTATAAACGAAATAACAGACTCATCATCTCCCTAGCGTTATTTCCCGTGTTTTTAGACGGGGTCCGCTTAGACCATGATCCAGGATTTAGCTAGTCTGGTAATTACATTGAAGCGATTGCCGATCTGACCTTCGTAACCCTAAGATAGGGGAACCAGACAATTTTTGGATCATGGTTACAAATCCAAAGTTATTTGAATTTGCAGGTTTCATCACGATGTTTTCCCTCACCGTCGAGCTAGTGGTATAAATACGTACATAGATTTGAAAAATCCAGAGGTACGTGCCCGGGTTTGGTTAAGAGGTGGGTGTCCTTACCTTTAAGCTACTACCGCTCCTAAACAAAATAACAGACTATCCAATTAAAAAGTTCTTTGATTTTTTGTGCGTCATTATCGTCAGAAAAGCGACTTAGAACAGCTTAGCGTGTTCAAACGTTCCAATTACTTATTAAGCCCTGGCTAAAGATATTTTTTTTATTCTACGAGAACACACACGTTGGATAAAAGTTGTGTATGTAACGTAACACACAATTAAATATGTAGACAAACCGCAAATACCGTTCAATCTATTTTATGTGAATTACTGAACATATAAGTGTCATCCTAAACTCACACAAAATTTTCATTTCATAAGACAGTTCATTTACTACAGCTGCTCTTCGAAACGAAACTCTAAGTTACCGGAAAGACGATTGCACAAGCAAGGCAATTTCCACAGGAAATCCCCCGTCGATCTGACACCTGACAGTCGGATCACATCCAGACTAACTTTACAGGAGTCATGTTAGAATATGTAAATCGGGCTATTTGAATTTTTGCGTGCGTGTTTGCAGTAGCATCGATCAAGTTCGTGTATCTAAAACATATTTCCCGTGCCGTGTAGCGTGATTGTGTTGAAATTGATAAATTAAAGCTTTTTATTAATTGCTTTAATTAATCTAATTGCTTTAGAATAGTTTCTAATAAGTGTAGGATTTTAAAAGCATAAATAAATTGTTCCATGTTGGTCTGGGACTAAAAAATAATGTACCAACTCTGTCTCTTGCCTAGCATGTCGTAAAAGGCGACTAATGGTGTATGGGGTTTTGGGTATGTGATTGTGTAGGCGATGAGCTAGCCACTTGTCACTACTTTTTCACAATTTTCCATCTAACCCAGCCCAGTTTATTTTTGGGTGAATGTGGTAAGAGGGGTTTGCTGTCCCTTTGACTCTGTCTACCCCTTTGGGGATTATGGGCGTGATGTTATGTTATGTATGTAATAAATAAATAAATAAATATGCGACGACATCACATTTATACGCTTGTGCCATGGATACTAGGTGAACAGATAGATATACCTACATAAATATTGACTCGAGTACAAATGTCCATGTTCATCACACGAAACATTCGCGTGGCCAGGGTCTCAGACCACTCGACCAACGCGCTTGTTAACTTTAAAAGCGATTATCGAATGCATCCACTTTACAGTTAATAGCCAATTTCAAAAAACACAACATCTTCACATATAAACAGGATAACAAACCTGTGTCCTACATTGCAGGAAGGCTACTGGGGCTTGCGGCAAGGCGGGTGCCGACGATGCGAGTGCGGCGCGGGCGCGGCGGCGTGCGACCCGGACACCGGCGCGTGCGCATGCTCCGCCGGAGTAGGCGGCGCGCAGTGCGACACGTGCCTGCCAGGATATTACGGGTTCGGGCCTGCTGGGTGTTTGCGTAAGTCTTCGTCTTGATAGACCATTTTTATTAACGAGAGACATGCTTTACACTCCATTATGCCATTGGGGGAACGGCGTGGTCAATGGGGCTTCCAGGACTCTGTGTAAAATATTTCCTCTCCGACCAAGATTGAGTGGCCGGGGTAATAAACCCACTAAACCTATCGGAGCTCCTGGATAGCTCAAGGTGGTAACGCTAGGGGAATCCGGAACAACCTTAATTACCTCAGCGCCACCGGCAATCTTGATAGGCCACCTACTTAAACGGTTAGAGACGCTTTTGGACGCAGGCCATGTGTTACTACCGACTAGGATGGCGTGGTAATAATTTGATGCCCGGTACAAAAAAGGCCAGAGGTCTCTTACAAAAATGGCATGTGATCTTCGTTAACAAACGATAATATTATTTCAGGATCTAATATGCGTGAGGCTGCACATCATCTAGTATGCTATTCATGGTTTTTAATCTATGCTTATAATAAATCTGTAGAGAGGTCAATTCTGTACATTAAATATTTTTTTAAAATAACTATCAGGGGGTGATTAATGATCGATACTGATGCCAAAAATGCAATCAGTAAAATATTTGTCTGTCTGTCTGTCTGTCTGTATGTTCCTTATAGAAACAAAAACTACTTGACGGATTTTAACGAAACTTGGTACAATCATTCTTCATACTCCAGGGCAGGTTATAGTATACTTTTCATCACGCTACAAACAATAAGAGCAGAGTAGTGAAGGGAAATGTTGGGAAAACGGGAGAAGTTACTCCATTTTTTAAGCTTCCGTCGCGTGTGCAGCCTTAATGGTTAAAGTTACATAGAAATCATGTATGACGGAAATAGTCTTTGTAATATTTACCATAAACGCGGGTGACACCGCTGGCACAGCTAGTTTTAAATAAATGATATTGTGGAAAGATTCGTTATCTTCAAATTTTTATGTGATCCAAAGAGCGCCGTAGTCAGACACATTTTGTATTCGCAGTGCAAATTTTGCACCCACGCAGCATACATAGGTGCAAACTTTTAAAATCGATTGCTGATTACTCACACATTTATACCTACTACCACAGACTACCACATTCCATTTTACTTACAAGTGTGATTTATGATATGATAAATCACGTTACACCGATTAATTGATCAACATTGAGTGATGACCGCGCAACAAGTGCTTCAATTTTGACCACTCGTCGCTCAATCACCATGCCATTAGCTTGTTGATTCGTCTGTCAATCTCAGGGTCCCCAATTTTATGCCTCTCACCGTCTCTTCAATTTGGACGTTAAATTAATTGGGTAGTTGACGGCAAATGTTTTAATGGTCGTCTTTTTTATTAAGTAATCAGATATGTGGAGAAAGTAGTAGGTAGGTCTGGCAGTAATTAATATGAAGAAATATTGCTGGTGCATTGTCTTGCTATAGCGTAGCAGTGAGAGATCAATGGTTCCAATTCACCAAGTACACACATACATACATAACATCACGCCATCCCCGAAGGGGCAGGCAGAGTCAAAGGAGCAGCAAGCCCAAATCAACCAAGTGATAGTTATTTAATTTTTCTTTCAACAGTAACAATACCTATAATTTAATGATCGCTTTGACCCTAATGAATTTTAAGGCAGTAGGTAGTAACGACATCTTAAACCCTAATCGAAATAGTGTGGACGTCAATGAATAGGTCCCTTATAATTTGGAGCAGTGCCTCCCTCTCCATTAAGGAGTAATACAAGGAGTCTCATAATCTCAACCTTCCAAAGCATATTTGCAACCTGATTTGCCATAGGTTATAAATAAATAAAGTCCTTTTAATCCAAAATGTCTATAGTTTGCAAATAGTTATTTATTTAAAAAACCGAAATTTATTTGATTTTTTAATATTTCTTTAGACTCGTGTTGGTCTGGGACTTAAAAATAATAAACTGTGTTACTTGCCTAGCATGTCGTAAAAGGCGACTAATGGTATATCGGGTTTTGGGTATGTGATTGTGTAGGCGACGAGCTAGCCACTTGTCACTACTTTTTCGCATTTTTCCATGTAACCAAGCCCATTGTCCCGTGTGGGTCTGGGACTTATAAAGAATGTGCAAACTGTGTTTCTTGCCTAGCATGTCGTAAAAGGCGACTAATGGTTTATCGGGTTTTGGGTATGTGATTGTGTAGGCGATAAACAAGCCACTTGTTACTACTTTTTCACAATTTTCCATCTACCCCAGTTTTATTTTGGCTGGATGTGGTTAAAGGGACCTGCATTCCATTTGACCCCTTCGGAGATTATGGGCGTGATGTTATGTTGTTATTATAATATTTCTTTTACTTTAGCACCTTAAAAGAGATTTTCAAATGTTTTCTCATGCAGCATGCCCGAAGTGCACCGACGGCAAGGTCTGTTCCCCCGACAGCGGTCGCTGCGTGTGCCCCCCGCGCTCTCGCGGCCCTGGCTGCAGACAGTGCGCCCCGGGGTACTTCTCTAGACCTCCTGGATGCCATGCTTGCAGATGCGGGCCTGGATCAGTCTCGAGTGAGTAGAACAGCAATTAAACTGAACATTACCTAATAGTTTAGCATTTACAGCTATCCAGCTACTACCCGGTGCAATGAATGTTACAAATAAGAAGAAAGCTTAGGAAAGACATGATGAATGAGAGATGAATGAAAAAAAAATCTTTCATCACAACACGTTACGCTAATAAATAATGTAATTAAATACATTTTCCAGACTAACACACCAATTCCCTAGTTCCAAACTAAGTTTATGCTTGTGCTATGGATACTAGGTGAACGAATATACATACTTAAATACGTTTATATACATCCATGACTCGAATACAAATGTCCATGTTCATCACACGAAACATTTCCCCTAACCGGATTCGAACCCGCGACCCTTAGTTTCGTGGCCTGGGTCTCTAACCATTCGACCAACAGGCCAGTCGAATAATGTTTCTAGGTTTACGTTAATTATGTTCATTTGACATGAATTCAAATTTGCATTCAAACGTTTCAGTTAAAAACGCTCGGAGCTACAATAAACAATTGGGCTTTTGATAGATTTTTTTTAAAGATAACATTATGGCGGTTTTCTCTCTATTGATTCGGAAATCTTGAGCTGTAATTTCGCTATGGCCCTCGGTTCTCTCAGGGAATTGGGATGTTGACACCATTTATATTTATTTTTGAAATATCTATTCTAAAAAAGAAAGTATCGTAGTATGCTGTTAACAGCATACTACGATACTTTCTTTTCAATCAATAAAGCTTAAGCTTTTCAATCATAAGATTTTCAATCATATTGAGTCTAAGATTTTAAATTTTACAAAAACTGCTTAATATTAAGTCAGTTGACTATACAAACTAGTGACGTCACACGTTGACAAGCCCATACAAAATCTATGAAGTGATTTCGTTTTGACGGCTCTTAAAAAGTATCTCAATTGACTAGCCAGTAGGATCAACTATCTAACTAACTTCACGCCAATAGGGATCTATTGGCGTGAAGTTAGTTAGATAGTTGATCCTACATAACTATTTAACAATGATTGCCGATGGTATAAGAACCATGTACATGCTTTTTCCTATCACCAGACCAGTGTGACCCCCAAACGGGCCAATGCAAGTGCAAGTCTGGCTGGGTGGGCGCGGAGTGCGGCGCGTGCGCACCGGGCTACTTCGGGCCGCGCTGCCGGCCCTGCGCCTGCGCCACCGCCGGCACCAGGGACTGTATCAACGGCGTGTGTCCATGTGATGAAGAGGGAAGGTGTCTGTGTAAGGTTAGTAATTATGAAACTGTCGTTTGTTACGTACAAGGTAATTTTTTCAGACTACGACAAAGCCAAGAGGACGACTTTTGATTTCGTCGTTATTTGTCTGTTATTGTTTTTAAATCCAGAAGTAAGTTTTTATTGTTGTGTCAAATAGTGCATTGGAAGGTTCTGGAGAAGTGCACAATTACCTCTAGCATAGCTCGAATAGAGGTAACTCGTCTGCCAATGTATGACAGGTACCACTCTGTGCTTTCCGTTTTATAGAGCTATGGCAAATGCGAGTTTTCTTTTGTGGCGCCTGCGCCACAAGATAGTCAAGATTATAGCTCCAGTAATACGTAAACAAATGACGTCGATCGAACATACAGAAACGCCATACAATCCTGCATCGCGCTGACGAAGTTATTCTCGCTACTAAGTATATATACAATACACTGCGACGGTTAGTTGGGCCTAGATCCCCGAGCAAGCAACACCTCGGCGGAACTACTTCCACTTTTAGTGCGAGCGCGTAGTTCGCACACTTTGTTATGAAAAAGCTTTAATATTTAAAAGCATCTCCACTTACATCAAGTTAGTAATTCGTCCTTGTTTACGAAGCTGCTGCTTTGCTTTCTACAGGAAAACGTAGTCGGATACAAGTGCGACCAGTGCCTCCAAGGCACATTCGGTCTATCAGCTGATAATCCATCGGGTTGCACCGCGTGTTTCTGCTTCGGCCGCGCCACCTACTGCACGCAGGCACAGCTGACTAGAGCCGCAGTTCACGCGGCCACGCCTCATCACGTCACGTTGATATGGGGAGATAATAATTTGCCGGTGAGTTATAAGTAGTTCCAGATCAGGCCTTTTGTTCACGTCACGTCGCCTTAACTTCCAAAGATTTTTGTCGGTGAGATACTATAAGCAGCTGACGAGGATCGCTATTAATGCAGCAACGCCTCATCACGTCACGTTGATAAGGGGTAATAGGAATGTGCCGGCTTAGTGACTGGGCCCACTGTTCACGTAGCTACGCCGCATCACGTCACATTGATATAGGGCTACAAGAATGTGCTGATGAGTTATTCTATAAGCAGCTGACTAGGGCCGCTGATCACGCAAGCACGCTTCATAACGTGAATTTGATTTGGCAAGGTAAGAATATGCCGTAAAGATACTGTATGAGAAGCCCTGGCCAGCTACCAGGATCGTTATACACGTGTCCACGCCTACACATTTCACGATATGGATATTTGTTTCAAATAAAATTTTCCATCTTCAGATCGACCCCGACTCGCTTTTTTCAATTCACACTCACAACCGGACAGCAC